>JAJMGF010000065.1:0-31104 GCA_030568495.1 Suhomyces chickasaworum
GTAAAATCCAACGTTGCCATCGTTGGGCCCCCGGTTCGATTCCGGGTTTGCGCATCTTTTTAACTTTTTGCATTAATGCTTAAGTTCCAAACCTGAAGCAACAACTAACTTCCTTTTTTTGAATGGTTTTGATATCTTTATGGTTAAGAAATATAATTAACCCAATTGGGTGAATTAAAACTACCCCGTACATTTTTAAAAAATTCTTTATTCAATCTGGATAGTTATTGAGGATCCAACAGATAAAATTACATTATGATGAACCAAGCTCCATAAAAGTGATTGAATACATATTCATCGGTGGATAAACGGTGTTTTAAAATTGAATTTCATTCGTTTCATACCCAAAGGGCTTATTGCTGCTGGAAGAAAGGTGGGAGGTTGAAATACACATTAAGAACTTGAAAAAGTTATTAATATAGAGTAATGTCTTTACGTTTATGATTAATAACTATCACAATTAACCACTTGCTGAGGCTATAAATATAGCAAAAAATCAAGAACAGTAGAAAAAAATGACAGATCTGGTTTAGATACGGGTTATATTAGTAGTTTTACATTATTGTACTCCTTTAGTAATACTGTCTTAATCTCAGTAGCTTATCTAGTGAATTGGAAACATTTTACAATTACGAATATTCTCAATTCAAATCTAGTAACTAAACCTCACTTCTTGATTAAAAGTGACTTTTGACTAAACCTGTTACTAATCTCAGGAATGTCTTATTCTCTGCTTAGTATGTACACTTCTCAAAGCTCGTCTCATACATTGAAAAGTTTAATGTATTTTAACCCTAGGGATAGTACAGGAGCAAAGTATCAAATGACTTCTGATAATTAATTCTATCATGATTAAGTTTCTGCTTCAACTCGTCCTTTTCCTGGCACTAGTTTTTTCTACGAGTCTTGAATTTCCAAATTTGTGAACAATTTTAAAAAATTGAAAAATTTATAAAAATGCTTTAATTACAAAAATGTAATCGTGACAATTGGGACAAATAATTGATTACCTGCCACCCTTCCCCTTCCACTCCATAAATTATCACTACACAGAGAAGATTAACCTTATTGGATTATAGAGAAGGGTTCTTTCTCATTCAATCTTCAATATTCCTTCTCACTCTATGGTGGAGCATTAGACCACAAAGGCAAAAAAATAGCCCGGGTAAATATCCCTGAATATTCAAGTGAAACCTCAGATTTTCTTGACCGAATGAACTTAATACGTTATATATGATACCATGCTATTTTCAAGGTTCAATTCCTCGTATCTATGTCTGTTACAAGTATACGATTCTTCAAGTTTTCCTCTCTTTTCTCACCACAATGTCGCATTTAACAGGTGTAATGCAGAAAAAAGGTTGCGTAGTGTAGTGGTTATCACTTTCGGTTCTGATCCGAACAACCCCAGTTCGAATCCGGGCGTGACCTAAAATTTTTACACCTCTAACATCCCATAACTCTTATAACAACTTACCATAGCCAATGTTAAGCTCAATGCAACCTCACCACAAATAAAGTGACCACAAGTATAGGGTGATTTTTCTTCACAACGGGTTGGCTAACGGCCTCGGACCTAAGTTCCCCGGTAGTGCGCGCACCATCATCCACTTACTAGCTCCAACTGTGGGGATTACCACCACTTCCAACTTCACACCTGAATATCACCATGTCTGACTTAGAACTGCTACTGAATTCTCCAGAACCTCCAGATGAGGCATACATGTCGGAAAATGACGAAAAATCTACCCCGCAGCCTCAGTACGATGACACCCATGTGATACAGTCATACCCTGGAGTGTTCGACCTTATCTCCCAAGACGACAAACCCGACCTAAGAAGCATCAAGTACAAATCACCAACAGAGCATTTGGACTGCCCCATATGCCAGCAACCTTTTACCGACCCCATGACCACTGTTTGTGGTCATACCTTCTGTAAAGAGTGCATTTATGAGTGTCTTAGAATGTCCACCAGATACGAAAATACCAACAATGTTGCTCCTATTGGCTGCTGTCCTCTTGATAGAACACCACTTTCGTCCCAGAATGCAAACGAGATCTTTCCTACTCCATTAATTATCACCAACCTTATAGATGAGCTCAAGGTATTCTGTTTGAATAGCCAAAGGGGTTGCGAATGGGAGGGAAGCAGATGGGAGTTGGAACACCATGTGACCGCAGATTGTGGCTATACCGGGGTGAGATGTAATGGTATACGAGAAAATGACCAAGTATGTGAATTAATAGTGGAAAGGAGACTTATAGATAACACCAATGAATGTGTTCATCGGTATTTCACCTGTGAATTCTGCAGCCAGAATATCACCAAAGCAAATAAACAAGTGCATTTGGACGAGATATGTCCTCTTAACTACCAGACATGCAACTTATGCTCTAACGATATGATTGTGATGAAGAATCTCGAGAAGCATAAGGAGAATTGCTCCAAAGTCGGTCATGTGAGATGTCCAGCTCATGAAATTGGATGTAAATGGGTGGGTAACAGTGAAGCATCGCTTGAAATTCATACCCAATCTAATTGTCAGCTTGACCAATTCTTGCCCTTTTACCAAAAGATAAATGATAAGATGGAATCTTTGGATAAAGAAAATGGATTCTTACAGAGGCAAATCAATAAAATTCTTGATTCTATCATACAGGGTAGAATCACCAATCTCGGATATAGTGAAGCAATTGAGGAAATCAATATCAAGGACGGCTTCGAAGATCAAGCCAAATTAGAGTATCTCAACTTTGAAATGGATAGATTAAAGTTTGAGATAGACGAAAAGATTCTTCCGTTTATGGATCGACAGAAAAGCTCTGAGCATGATTCTATAATGAACAAACTTATTAATGACAACATGATGATGAGAGAAGACTTGAATGTGCAGCGTATGCTCATCAATAGTCTTCGCAAGCAACTACAATTCTCGTTATTTACTAGAAGAGGAATTGGCATGCCTCCAAGCGGACTAGTTGGAGCAACAGGCGTTCCATACACAACAGAAGAGCAGTCGGACTTATTAGAGATTTCCAGCAGAAGCAGCTCAGAAGAAAGACTAAATTTGAAATTATAATACATTATTATGAACAATTATAGCACTATTATAAGATCAAAAAAAAAAAAGAACAGGCCAAGTAATATACAGCTCATATTTGGCACCTTCTACTACGTCACCTCAACTAATGAATTTATAGATATCCATGAAAATATACTACCCACGGTACAATTTGTCATATGCTGAAGCTAAACCAAGTGGTTAGCTTTTGCTATTACGACATACAACAGATTAATAATGGAATCTTGATTAGCATTGGGAGTCCGAAAGCTACTATTAGTTGTAATGTAGAAATAGCAAGGGATTAGAGGTTTATCAGATGGTAGAGGTCAATTCAGAGTATAAGACCACATAGGCGATATCTAAATCTTTCATTGTAACAGACTAGATCCTCAGTACTGTGTATAACCTTGCATTAGTAACCTCCAACTAATATAACTTTCTGACAGTAACTTATCTTCTTGTGGAAACGACTTAATCTCAATTGTAATTGACTTCTTATATTTCTATCCGTAGCTAATCTGTTACTAACTTCAATAATGAACTCGGGAAAATCTGTCTTGACTAGATCACTATGATTTTCCCTTAATCTGTAACTATATACTTATTTGGCCTTTTATACTTTCCAAGTATCGCTTCGTACTTCCGTCTTGCTTTACTCGTCTATCTCTGATGTCTTCGTGTATCGCTTAGCGGCCAATATTCACTGTGTACTTCCTCGTCACTGTTCCCCTCTTTATATGGTTCGCCTTTCCCATATTGCTTCCTTCTAATCTCGGAGGTATAATTCCTGCATGTTATTATAAGCTCGTCCGCTCCGTTACAATCATAACGTAAGCGGTTTTAGCTCAGTTGGGAGAGCGTCAGACTGAAGAGATTCAGTCACAGTTAATCTGAAGGTCCTGTGTTCGATCCACAGAAATCGCATTTTTTTACAATTTAAAATAAGAATATTACACCAACTGTATTGCCAACAAGGAGAATATTCTGAAGTAATTGTTTAACTTTTTATTTCCTCTGGAAGGTTTTCGGGATAAATATGATTTCCAGGAACACGATGGCCAATGTCAATGGTCAATATTCAGCTAATAAAATGTCATGATAATGAGCCATAATATTGACAAGGAATCATACTGAAACACATGAACTATTTGAGTATGCTACAAACTTTCTGATTGTGATCGATTGTGAATAAGTTCCTGACTGTGGCCAGTAGTAAAGTAGTGAACTGGGATATCAGCCGAAAGGTCAAGCCAAAATTTACTGAGGTGAACAACTCCCATATACCGTTATATTGTTAGATACTTCAATGAAACCGGGGAATTCTTCATCCTGAAATTTCGGACTAATTAATTGATTAAATAAATGTCTAATTTTCATTCATACTAATAAAATACCTAAGCTAGCTTACAATTATTTCAAGGGCTCTGATGACACCAGCATTCACCCTTTCATCAAATACATACTATTACACAAATAGAACAAATAGGATAAATAGAACAAATAGAACAAATAGATAAATAGGATAATTAGGAGGTGATAAAATAGTATAAAACGTAATGAAACGTCATAAGCTATAAATACCCTGTAAGTTGTCAATATCCGTGGATCAATATCCGGATCAATATCAGTGGATCAATTGACTTACTCATGTGATATGTTTTGTATGGAATTTAGTTTGTATGGAATTTGAAAAGTTTCAAAGCATGCCTCTGAAATTTCTCCTACCCATTTGGGAAATAGATTAGCGAAACGTCACAGGCACCAAATTCAACACTTGACACCCCACACACCGAACAAGACCTGGGACTAGGGCCCAGTGGGGGAGGGGCCATCACCCCGCATTACCTATGAAATTTACTGAGGAAATCACCGGTAACTGCACGGTTCGATTAGTGACAATTGTCAATCACATGAGTGTAGTCGAACAGTAGATGTTGTCCAAAAACTACTGCCAATTGACCAGACTTCAATCGAGGGCCAGTTGAGGGCCAGTTGAGCGACCCAACCCCGCTACTTACAGCCAATATAGGGCGATACCCCGCGGAAGTGCTGGCGATACCTCGCGGAAGTGCTGGCGATTTCCCATTGAAGTGCTCGCTACGGTGTTCTCAACCACATGGAAATCCTCCCTATTGATCTGTTCCCCAGTGCGAATTCCCTATCTTCCTACCGCGGCCAACTCACCCAACTCACCTCACCCACCTCACCCAACCTACCGCGGCCTCAAATATTCGCATGCTCGTACCCCGTGGTGAAACATTTAACATCAATCACTTCCTGTTGTTTAGCAAATAGAGCAAATAGAGCAACAATTGCCAACAAAGGTGAACCCCTTTGAAACATCAACAAACTCATTTACCATTGAAAATTTACAATTTACCAAATATCCATTCACTTTAGGAAATTCATCACGCTTCTCTCAATTATCCATAGAGCTCCAGCGCCAATATGGAAACCCTCGACATTCAATCCAAAGACTTTCTAGTCAAGTGGCTTCATGCGCCAGACAATTCTACCATAGATTGGCAGGTCAAGCCGTTGAAAAAGTCCATCAATTTGGCCATCTATAAAAAGAAAGAAGAGCCTGTTACTGAAGAAGAGATGTTGGCCCCACCATCGCCAGCATTTGGAGACGAGGAGTTCACTTTCGCTCCTCCCACCAATGGGCTGACGGGGTCTTTTAGAACTCGTTCAGGATCAATCGCAAGTGTCAATAGATTTACCGAGAACAATGTGTTTAGAACCAAGTCTCGTTCTTCTACTTTCTCATCGTATCTCAATAAATCAGACTTGATACTCTTGAAAAACTACAATAAGTTGATTTCTGATGAATTGGTTCAAGGCACTTTTGAAGTTAATAAAGGTGGAATGTTTGCCTTCATATTCGACAATTCCTTCTCTAAAACTACAGGTAAGAAAGTTTACTTTAGTACAAAGGTTGTGAAACTGGCACCTGATTTTCCTCGTCGTCAAGTTTCTTTCAATAAAAAGCTTGCAAAACCACTTAAACGTGAAAACAAACAAGAAATCGATGAAGAAAACCCTAGAAATATTCTTAGACCCAAAAATGGAGAACTATTGCAATCAATATTGTCAAAAAGAAGAAGAAAGAAGTTGCAAGGTTTTGGAAAACGTTACTTTGTGTTAAACTTCAAGTATGGTACATTGTCATATTTTAGAGTGAATGACAATAAATTAAGAGGTCAGATGCCAATTAAACACTCGATTGTTAGTGCTAATCCTAAGAGCAGAGAAATCATCATTGATTCAGGTATGGAAATTTGGGATCTTCGTGCTCTCAATGATCAAGACTTTGAAATTTGGGTTGATGCATTCAATCAAATCAAGAAAGGTCAAAGTGGGTATTCTGATGATGAAAATCCACAGGCAGAGGATCACGAAGAAGAGCAGGGTGAAGATGATGTGAACTTCGTGGCAAAGCAACTTGAGAGTATTGCTCTCAAGTTGGACCGTCTTAAACTTGAGAGCGGAACTTCATCTCCCGATTTGATTGCAGGAAATATTGATTTGATTTCCAAAGACGTGCAAAGATTATTATCCAAAGTCAAGGATGATCAGGAAAACAATCCAACCAGATCTCATGATGCTTATTCACTTTTCTCATCAAATGACTATTATGACGCTAATGAATATGTTGATGCATTAAGTTCTGGTGTGGTATTGTTGGACTTGCCTAACGAAAAAGACGTCTACGATAGAAACCCAATAACGGGACAATTGCAGCATAATCACGCAGACGATCATTCATCTTCATCTTCCTCAGAATCAGATAATGATGATGAGACAAATATCATGGAAGATGCGACCGAGGAAGCCCAAACCGAAAGTTCAGAAGAAGAAGATGATCTTTATCCATTACCTTTAAAGCCAATCAAGAGAGAGACCGACATTCCTGAATGTGACCATTCTCCTTCCAGTTTTGTATCGTTCATCAGAAAGAATGTTGGCAAAGATTTATCCACCATTGCCATGCCTGTGGATATGAATGAACCACTTAGTGCATTGCAAAAGTATACAGAAATGTTTGAATATTGTGATTTAATTAATAACGCACTTCTGCCAACATTCACCGAATCATCAGGTGAAAAGATCTTGAGAATTGCTGCTTTCGCTATCAGTTACGTTTCTAGTGCTAGAGCAAAGATTAGAAACAATCGTAAGCCTTTCAATCCATTGTTAGGTGAAACATATGAACTTGTCAGAGAAGATATGGGATTTAGAATGATAAGTGAAAAGGTTAGTCATAGACCTGTGGTGTTTGCATTCCATCTTGAGTCTGATCACTGGACTTTTGCGTTTAGTCCAGCTCCAAGTCAAAAGATTTGGGGTCACAGTGCAGAGATTATCACTAAAGGAACTGCTAAGTTAACTGTAAAGAAAACAGGTGAAGTATTTACTTGGAGTCATCCGTCGACCATGTTGAAGAACATCATTGCAGGTGAGAAATATACCGAGCCATCGTCTTCCATGACAATCAAATCTTCTACAGGCTACAAGGCAGTAATTGAGTTTGCTAAGAGTGGTATGTTTAGTGGACGTTCTGAAGATTTGACAATCACTGCCTATGATTCATCTAAGAAACAATTGCCATACACGGTATGTGGAAAATGGACCGAATCGTTAACATTAAAGACGGGAAGTACCCAGAAGTTGATATGGCAGGCCGGAGAATTGTTACCCAATTATAAGAAAAAGTTTGGATTTACTGAATTTACTGGAACGCTTAATAAAACCACCGATATTGAGCAAGGTTTAATGGCACCAACTGATTCCAGATTACGTCCAGATATTCTGGTTTATGAGAAGGGAAATGTTGAAGAAGCAGAAGTGCTTAAGGTTAAGCTTGAAGAGGCTCAACGTACTCGTAGAAAACAAATGGAAGAAGCTCAAGAGGTGCATGTTCCTCAATTTTTCAAGCACGTTGGAGGTGAAGAGCCGGACTCTGGTGAGTGGGTTTATATCAAGGGTGAGAAGAGTTATTGGAACAGACGGAAAACTGGTGATTGGGCCGGATTGGCACCACTTTGGTGAAGAATTTCCACACTAGATGAATTCAACCAATTGATACCAAAATATTTATATGCATACAACAGATTGCTTGCTTGATTAATGTGGTTGGGTCCTAATTTGGGGTTGGCCTAATTTTGGGGTTGGACCTATTTTTGGGGTTGGACCTATTTTCGGGTCCGATTTGTGTATTTCACCTAAGAGCTAGATTTATTCCTCCTCTTCATTTATTTTGAAGAACCAAAACATATCAATTAACAACTGTAAGATTTTCAAACAACTCCAGCTCAGATCATTCTTGATCAAATCAGTTGCCGGGAATCAACTAATTATTTGAGGGTTCATGAAGTTATTGGCTCAAGTCTGGTGAATAAGGTCACTGAATATCTCAACTCAGCTAATTGTTACAACGTATAATTAATATCAATGTCTTAATGAATATCAATGATTTACTGATTCAATGACTTGATAAAATTTCAATGATCATGAGGTGATAGTAAAGTTACCAGAGAATGTATCAAAAAAATGCTTAATTCTTCATTATATTTTTCTTTAATAATTTTTTAATAATTCTTTACTTAGTATAGTCAGATTGATACCGGAACTTCAAATGATATATAAAAATAATTAAATATCGAGCTATTGAGCCATTGAGCCATTGCAATTCCTTATCGTCCCATCACAAATTAAAATGAAATTAAGATGAATTAAATGGGGTAATTTCAATAAGTGTATGAATGTCCATATGGCCAGGTATTAACCACATTTCAATTTAAACAATTAGTGCCGAATTAGTGTAACAATCGATATACCCTCACATAAACCGATTTATCAAATATGGAAGCAGTTTACGCCAATTTTTTAGAACATTCTCATTTATATATGATTAGTACTGATTAGTACTGATTAGTAGCGAACATTGAGGTCTTCTTTGAGATCTTAAGGATCAATGAAGCAGATGGGTGGTAATGATGATATGCAGAGAGTGTTCATGAGCAAGAATGAAGTATCAGCAATAAAGCATTCACCGTAGAATTGACCGAAAGGAAAATAGAAAGTAGTTTCACTTTGATACCAAAGGAATGAACCGTCTAGTCCGTCCCCCCAGATGAAGATGAAAAGCTGGAACTTACCGAAGAGCTTCAGTATGTATGGAATGTATGCAGCTCTAGTAATGATTGTTCCTATGCAAGTGGTTCTTAGCCCAGCATAGAGATGTTACCGGATCGTGCAGCTGCATGCATGGACTCAAGCAGAAGGCTCATTTGGACCCGAAGAATGCTCCATTTGGACCCTAAAAGAAAGCCGTTTTCGGTGGTTTCCGCGAGTTACCAACAATTCAACATATGTTTCTATTTCTGAGTTGAGTGCTAGGTTCTACAACCCCGCTGGAATTGGGCCAGTCCCCATCAGTTCTTAGCACTAAACCGCAGTCTCTTCCTCTACCTCAACCTCTACCAATATAGCCAGTTTGGGTCGCATTGTTTCCTGCATACTGAAGATGCACCCCTTGTACCGGTTTCCCGATTCCGTAAAATGTACACACATCCAACTGAAACCTAAGTGACGTGCTTCTTTACCGCATTCTGCCCTTTTCATAACATCCACCATTTCCTACCCTCCTTCAACCTTGTGTATTAAATCGGTGTGCATCACCAAATCATTCCTCTTTCCGAACACCTTTTGCTGTTTATCAACAAGTCCCAAGTCAACTGAAGCTTAAGTTGGTTGAGCTTTCCTCACATCCAGTCGTTCATCCACCATTGTGTCCACATTCTTCTCATCCACGACTCACCTTTGATCATTCACAACTTCAAACAAGTTACAGTGTTTGCAACAGTCCTCGCAACAGTTTTCTCTACCACCGGATCAACTGCTACTCTGTCCTCATAGCTGCCACTCGTGCTCGTTCTAGCTTTGTTTACCTTCCCATTTTAGTGGATAGATCAAATCAGAACCACTCAGAATCACTCAGAATCACAATCGAACTTCAATACCTTCAGAGGCTCCAGAATTTCTTTAATTGCCCGATTCAACCATCTTCAGTATCGGAATAATTGATATTTACAAATTTCTCATACCTGTTCCACTTCACTACTTGAACACCCATTTGGCCAATCAGTTAAGTACTTCATACCACCCACTGAACCTTCGCCTTCGCCTTTGCCTTTGCCTTGTCTTTGCCTTTGCGTTTGATCTCCAAATCCCATCATGACTTCCAAAATGGCCAGCTTCTTTAGCAGGTCGCCCAAAAATCAAGCCTACGATGATGTAGCCGATATCTCCCAGTCCATGGAAAACGTGTCGATCTCATCCAATATGATGGATGTGGACACCAGCTACAGAGCCATTGATCCTCAACCTCCCAGAACCCCTCAACACCAACTGACATCCAACGTTCTCAATAAAGAAAACATCACTCCTTTCAGCTCTCCTACCAAGTCCATTCTTCACAACTCTCCCCAAGGTTATGCTCATCCTGCTCGTTTCCCTTATGGTCAGCAATTACCCCAGGGCCAAATCCTTCCACAATCGCAAAACCAGCCCCAGAACCAATCTCAACAGTCACTTTCTCATCCTCAAAACCAATCTCTGACCCCTTCCACTCCAGCCCAAGCCCAACTTCATCAAAACATCACCCAATTACAGCCTCCAAACCAAAAGAAACTCCTGAAAGAAGAATTCTACAAGAAAGCAAATTCCCCTAAAACCAAACGTTTGGCCTCGGTAGCACAATTATACTTCTTGGATTATTATTGTGAAATGTTCGATTACGTCATTACTCGTCGTGAAAGAACCCGTATGGTTGAAACCAAACTTTTAAGCGACCCTACTTTCAATGCAAACCCTCAACGTCAACAATTAGAATGGAAAAATTATATCGGCCGTGAAAGGGCATTGTTACGTAAACGTCGTTTAAAGCCAAAACATAAAGATTTTGAAATGATTACTCAAGTTGGACAAGGTGGTTATGGTCAAGTGTTTTTGGCTCGTAAAAAAGATACTAAAGAAATTTGTGCTCTTAAAGTTTTGAATAAGAAATTATTAGTCAAGTTGGATGAAACTCGTCATGTGTTAACTGAACGTGATATCTTAACTAACACTAGAAGTGAATGGCTTGTGAAATTATTATATGCTTTTCAAGATCCAGAAAAGGTATTTTTAGCTATGGAATTCGTACCTGGAGGTGATTTCCGTACTTTGCTTAATAATACTGGTTATCTTATACCACCACATGCCAGATTTTATATAAGTGAAATGTTCTGTGCGGTTAATTCTTTGCATGAATTAGGATTCACTCATCGTGATCTTAAACCTGAAAATTTCTTGATCGACTCCAAGGGTCACATCAAATTGACCGATTTTGGTTTAGCAGCAGGAACTGTTTCCAATGATAGAATCGAACTGATGCGTCTTAAATTGAAAAATTTAGAAGATTTGGATAATTATGAATTACCATCTCGTATGATGATTGAACGTCAAAAGATATTCAAACAATCACAAGGACATCATAACCTTGCAAATTCTATTGTGGGATCTCCAGACTATATGGCTTTGGAAGTTTTGGAAGGAAAGAGTTACGATTATACCATTGATTATTGGTCATTGGGATGTATGCTTTTTGAAGCATTATGTGGATATCCTCCATTTTCTGGTTCTAAACAAGATGAAACATACTACAATTTAAAGCATTGGAAATCATGTTTGAGAAGACCTCAAACTAAAGATGGACGGTTTGTATTCAGTGATCGTACTTGGAATTTGATCATCAAGTTAATTGCTCTGCCATCAGCACGTCTTCGTAATTTCAAGCAACTTCAACAAATGCCATACTTTAAAGATATTGATGATTGGGAAAACTTACGTACCAAAACTCCACCTTTCACTCCTCAATTGGATAATGAAGAAGACGCTGGTTACTTTGATGACTTTGAAGACGAAGAAATGATGATGAAATATAAGGATGTTTTTGCCAGACAAGAACACAATGAACAGTTATTGGAGAAATCTGGTGCTAAGAACAAAGCTTTAGGTCAAAATAATTTCATTGGGTTTACTTTCAAACATAAACTGAACCCAAATAATAAGTTCTCCAATGGAGAAGTTAACTTATTGAATATTGGAGGAGCAAACGATAGAAATAGATTGGATCCTTTAGCCACTTTATATTGATTGCATTTGTTTACTATACTCAAGCTTGAACTCGGTAGCTTTATTGCTTGATACCTTTAAGCTTTATAGCTTTATAGCTTGATTACTCCCAATGGTATTGCATAATTCTGTAAGTATTAGAAATTAATGATGTTATTAGTCAACATAGCAGAGTAAATATATATTATAACTTAGGTAAAGGTAAATAAATGGATCCAACCTTGATAGGTACGTGCTAAAATGATAAATTCACGTAAATATAAATGAACATACTTAATATAATAAGGAGTACCCCCAAAATTAAAGTACAGCCTCTTATGAATGATGAAATATTAATGGAATATTTACGGTTAGCATATAAGTATCAGTGAATTCTATTGAATGTGCAGAATCTTTTGAATGTGTAGAATCTATTGAATGTGTAGAATCTATTGACTTAGTTAGATAGATTAGATTCCATAGATTCCATATGTTTTCTTGGTTTAATAAACGTTGTTGGTTTAATAAAGTTGTTGATTTTCTATAATTATACATATGCTGATGGTCATAGTGTTGACTTATTCTTTCCAAATATAATCTCTTTCAACCTTTTCTTGAACAAACTTCCGTTGAAACTTGCTGTGGATTTGTTCACATTCTTCCACACTGTTCGCTATAGCTTGGAAAAGCTCCTCTTCAGTAAAATCACCTTGACTTTCAAGCAAAAGTAATTTTTCCGCTTTTCCATCTTGAATATTGAAACAAATGACATGATGTGAATCACTCTCACTTAATTGTTTCCAAGTTGGATTCTTTATGAACTTTCCCTTAGTGATACAGAAAGAAACAGCAGCAAATGAGGACTTTAAAGCAATATTAGCATCAATTAAAGCATAAAATGCACAATTCAACGCAGCACAAACATCATTACAACTAAAGGTGTTATTCTTACCTTCACTGGAGAGAAACTGTACCACAATTTGAATAAGTTGTCTAGGATATTTGTATGTTATTATTATACTTTGTAAGAAAGATCTGAGTTTATCTTCTAGGAGTTTTTCCCTGGTAGTTCCTGAGCCTTTAGCAGGTCTAATGACGATTTCTAAACATGCTTGATTGGGGAGTTCTTGTCTTGCTTTTGGTTCACTTGGTCCGTTCACCGACACAATGAGCCGGGATGTGCTTGTTGTGAGTTGTGCAGATCCATCAGATCTACTGAGAACACCAGTTTCTACTTGTTGGGACATTGACTTGGATGGTACTGGCGGTAGAAGTTAAAAATCTATGAGGAATCGCATTACGTAAACTGAGATGGCGGTGTGCATATAAGCAGTATCAATAGTGTTAATTAAATACCAACAAACGGAAGTATATTGCACAACTTTATTGATGAAGTGATCAATGGAAGGTTACATAAGGTAATTAGCTTTACGGTGATGGAGTTCCGGGTTTATTTTGTTGGTTTTGGGAGGTATAATTTGTTCATATATGAGAAAATAGAAATGAGGCCAGAAGTCACTTCCAAATCTCCAGATTTTGTCAAGATGGATACCGAAAGAAGATCTCTTCTTGAACTTCCATTATATCAATTTTTAGAGCCAGGAAACATTTTACTAGGGGTATTTAATGGCTATATGATAAGAAATAAGTCACGTGGCCACAAGTAACCAATAAATTCAACCTGCCAAACTGCAAACTGCAAATCCTATCAACATCATGGTAGATTACGCCAAAGAGTTAGAGGACGATTTCGACAGTTCAGATGCCTCTGAAAACGAAATAGAACAAGTCGAAGAAGACGAAGAGCTTCAAACTTCTCCCGAGAGTCCCTTTCCAGCACATGATGAGACCCCATTTGAGGTTAAAATAACGAAATTGTTAGAGTCATCAGTTCTAGATACAAAACTTCAAGCCATTCTAGAAGGTTCTGGAACAGAAACTATCGAGTCTTTCCAGCAATTCTCTCGGTCATATCCTCTTCTAAGCGAGTTGAAGGAAAAAATCGCCAAATTTTCCCAACAAGAAGAATCAGATTATGCAGAGTTAATCTCATTCATCAATGAAGAATCCCAAAGTGAAGAATACAAATTTCTATTGGCAGCCAATGAAATCTCAACTCTCATCAATCAAGATATCGACGTGTTTTACACATTAATCAAACTTCAGTATAAAGTGGTGTTTCCTGAATTGGAATCATTAGTGCTCAATCCCATTGATTATGCTCGAGTTATCACGATTATTCGTCAAGATTTGGCTAATATCAAACAATATGAAACGGAGATTAAGGCATTGATCTCCAACGAGAAGGTTTTGGTGGTGATAATGGCGGCTATCCAACAAGTCAAACATCAATTTGTGCTTGATACTACCGATATGAACAAGATACTATCGTGTTGTAACATGATTATGGAGCTAGATGATGTACTAACCAAATTATCAAGTTTTATGACGAAAAAATTGGCCAAATTTGCCCCTAATACTAGCGCCATCATCGGCCCCATCACAACTTCCCAACTCTTGATTGCAACTGGGTCATTAAAACAGTTGGCACTTACACCATCATGTAATCTTGCTTCTTTGGGAGTAAAGGATCTATCTTCACAGTCAAAAACTAGGTCGAGGTTCAGACAAGCAGGTTATTTATTTCATAGTGATTTGATCAAGTTTCTTCCCGAAGATATCATTAGACAAACCCTAAGGATCATCAGCGGGAAAGTGATTTTAGCTGCCAGAATCGATCTTTCATCATCAAGTCCCGATGGAGCTATTGGTGCTACATACTTGGCTGATATAAATCAAAAGATCGATAAATTACTTGCTCCACCAGACCAGCAACCAGACAAAGCGTTACCGATTCCAAAGGAACAAAAATCTAAAAAGAGAGGAGGACGAAGATTCCGCAAAATGAAGGAAAGAACTCAAATGTCTGAGTTAAGAAGAGCACAAAATAAAATGGAATTCGGAAAGGAAGAAGATACTGTGATGGATTCATTTGGTGAGGAAATTGGTCTTGGAATGAGTCGAAGTGGTGGGGGTGGATTGGGCCAGATCAAGACAAATTCTAACACCAATGCCCGTATGTCTAAGGCAATGGCCAGCAGATTACAAAAGCATGATCAAAATAACAGTCCTGGATCCTTGGATGATTTTGACTCCATTTTATTACCTTCCACCTCAGCACCATTAACAGAAATAACCAAGGATAAATGGTTTAGTGGAATGCTCAAGCGGAAATCGGAGTGGAATTCAGAAGAAGATTCAAAGAAACATAAATCACAATAACCATAGAGATTCCAAAATTAAGAAACAATCCAAATAGAGTTGCACCAATAGAAACATAATTACACTGAACAGAAGATGATTCTGGAATTCATTAAACTATTGCTATGAGTAATAGTTTGAATACAAATTGAATAAAGTGTGAACCATTCTACGTAATGAGGCGTAATGACAAGATTGAGTCACCTCGAATTTTTAATTGCTTGTGAATTTTATCACATCTCATTCCACCAGTCCTCTTGGAACTCTTGACCCCTAGAAATGGCTTTATTACGTACTTGAAGGGGTCTGCTTCACATACTCTGTGGAGTTTCTTCAGGTATTTTCTGCTCTTTCATCACCAGCAGAGTTATGAAAATACCGTGAAAAATCATTTCAAAAGCATCATTGAGGCTTTTCAGCTCCCAAGCTTAATCAATAACCTCATTTAATTAGCCAATTAGTCATTAGTAGTTTTCTTTCCAACCTACCTACCTAACTTTGATATGCATAAATCTGTCATCTTATGATTACGTAATTGGGCGCTGGAAATGAGTCAAATTTTTTAGTAACTTTTCAATAGTGTATGCAATTGAACAAGTTACCGTTTCGAAGATTACCACTAGTATTTCGTCCGTGTATCCAAGTTCGGTATAGAATGAGCAATCCAGAACTTACCGAGAAGCCAGCTGGAACCATTTCAGCTGGTCAAGAAGCACCAGTTGAATCTACTGGTGCTCCAGCCCCAGAAGGTACCAAAGTTAAGTCTGCTAAAGAATTAGAGAAGGAACGTAAAAAGGCAGAGAAATTGGCCAAGTTTAACGCCAAGAAGGCTGCTCAAGCCGATAAGGCTAAGAATGAGGCTCCAAAGAAGCCAAAGAAGGAAAAGAAGGTTGTTGAGCCAGTGCCAGAATGGATCGACGAAACCAAGCCAGGAGAAAAGAAGATCTTGGCTTCATTGGAAGATGCTGCTTTCAAGGCCTACAACCCTAAGAACGTCGAGAGTTCGTGGTACAGCTGGTGGGAGTCTCAAGGATTCTTCAAGCCTGAATTGACCAAGGATGGTAAGATCAAGCCTGAAGGTGTATTCTCCATTCCAGCTCCTCCACCAAACGTCACTGGTGCTTTGCACATTGGACATGCTTTGACCATTGCTATCCAAGATGCTTTGATCAGATACAATAGAATGAAGGGTAAGACCACTTTGTTCTTGCCAGGTTTTGATCATGCTGGTATTGCGACCCAATCGGTTGTTGAGAAGCAAGTTTGGGCCAATGAAAAGAAAACCAGACACGATTTCGGTAGGGAAAAGTTCATTGAAAAGGTCTGGGAATGGAAAGACGAGTACCATAACAGAATCAAGGGTCAAGTTAAGAAGTTGGGTGCCTCATACGATTGGAGTAGAGAAGCATTCACCTTGTCTGATGAATATAACCCAGCTGTGATTGAGAATTTCGTCCGTTTGCACGAAGATGGTACCATCTACAGAGCTTCCCGTTTAGTTAACTGGTCCGTTAAGTTGAACACTGCCATTTCCAACTTAGAAGTGGATAACAAGAACATCAACGGTAGAACTTTGTTGGATGTTCCAGGCTACGAAAAGAAGGTTGAATTTGGTGTTTTGACTTCGTTCTCTTATCCTGTTGAAGGATCTGACGAGAAGTTGACCGTCGCTACTACTAGACCTGAAACCATTTTTGGTGACACCGGTGTTGCGGTTCATCCTGAAGATCCTCGTTACAAGCATTTACACGGTAAGTTTGTTCTCCACCCATTTTTAGACAGAAAGTTACCAATTGTTACCGATTCTGAAGCTGTTGATATGGAATTTGGTACTGGTGCCGTGAAGATCACCCCAGGTCACGATCAAAATGATCATGCTACTGGTAAGAGAAACGATTTGGAAATCATCAACATTTACACCGATGATGGTTTCTTGAACGAAAACTGTGGTGAAGAATGGAAGGGTATGAAACGTTTTGATGCCAGAGTTAAGGTTATTGAACAATTGAAGGAGAAGGGATTGTACGTTGACCAAAAGGACAACGAAATGACCATTCCCCTTTGTTCCCGTTCCGGAGACATCATTGAGCCTTTATTGAAACCACAATGGTGGGTCCTGCAAGGTGACATGGCCAAGAAAGCCATTGAGGTGGTGAAGAATGGTGATATCAAAATCATTCCAAAGACTTCTGAATCCGAATACTTCCACTGGCTTGAAAACATTCAAGATTGGTGTATTTCTAGACAATTATGGTGGGGTCACCGTTGTCCAGTTTATTTCGTCAAGGTTGAAGGTGTTGAAGAACATGACATGTTGAACAATGACTACTGGGTTGCCGGTAGAAACTTTGAAGAAGCTCAAGCCAAGGCGCAAAAGAAATTCCCTGATGTCAAATTCGAACTTGAACAAGATGAAGACGTTTTGGACACTTGGTTCTCATCAGCTTTGTGGCCAATCGCTACTTTGGGATGGCCAAACCAAAGTGCTAAGGACTTTGAATTATTTGGTCCTTTCTCTTTGTTAGAAACTGGTTGGGATATTTTGTTCTTCTGGGTCACTAGAATGATTCTTTTGGGCTTGAAACATACTGGTCAAGTTCCTTTCAAGGAGGTTTTCTGCCACTCTTTGGTCCGTGATGCCCAAGGTCGTAAGATGTCCAAGTCATTGGGTAATGTTGTTGACCCATTGGATGTGATTGCTGGTATTCCTTTACAAGGCTTACACGATAAGTTGAAGGTGGGTAATTTGGATCCTCGTGAATTGGCCAAGGCTGTGGAAGGTCAAAAACAATCATATCCAAATGGTATTCCAGAGTGTGGATCTGATGCTTTACGTTTTGCTTTATGTGCTTACAGTACTGGAGGACGTGATATCAATTTGGATATTATGAGAGTCGAAGGTTACCGTAAATTCTGTAACAAGATTTACCAAGCTACCAAGTTCGTTTTGGGTAGATTGGGTGATGATTATCAACCTCCAAAGACTGGTGCCAAGACCGGTAAGGAATCTTTGGTGGAGAAATGGATCTTACACAAGTTGACCCATGCTGCTAAGAATGCTGCTGCTTCTTTGGATGCTCGTGAATTTGGTGAATCCACCAACCACATCTACAACTTCTGGTATGAATTGTGTGACGTTTACATTGAGAACTCCAAGACTTTGATCCAAGGTGGTACTCCAGAGCAACAACAAAGTGCCAAGGATACCTTGTACACTTGTATTGATGGAGCCTTGAAGTTGATTCATCCATACATGCCATTTGTTACCGAAGAAATGTGGCAACGTTTGCCACGTCGTGAAGGAGACTCTACACCTTCGATTGTGGTGGCTCGTTACCCTGAATTTGTCACTGAATTCGATGATGCTGAAGCTCTTGCTGCTTACGAATTGGTATTGGAGATCACCAAGGGTGCTCGTTCTTTGTTGGCTCAATATAACATTCTTAAAAATGGTCAAGTTTACGTGGAAACTGCCAATGAATCTGTTCACAACATCGCCTCTACTCAAGAAGATTCCATTGTATCTTTGATCAAGGGTGTGGACAGTATTTCTGTTGTCAGTAAGCCTACCGATGTTCCTTCTGGTTGTGCACTTCAAGCCATTGGCCCCGATTGTACCGTCCATGTTTTGGTCAAGGGTCAAATCGACTTGGATGCCGAGATTTCCAAGGTGCAAAAGAAGTTGGCAGCTGCTCGTGAATTCGCTGACAAGACCAATGAAGGTATTTCCAAGTTCACTGACAAGACCAATGAAAGTGCTAAGGAAAGTGCTTTCAAGCGTTTGGAAAAGTTTAATGCAGAAATCGAAGGTTATGAACAAACCATTGGTATTTTGGAGAAATTGAAGCTTTAGGTTCACTGTGAAAAGATGACTAAGTAAACAGCCATATGCTTATAATTGTTAATGTATATATCACTAGACGAGATGCCGCACCCTTATTATCGGGAGAATGGCTACTGTAGCCAGCTTCTGTAGCCAGCTTCTGTAGCCGACAGGTGAAATTGGATGTAGAGCACCAATATTCACAATGACGTAATAGACCATAAACCATAAACCTTACATCGGTGAAACTCTAGTGAGAATTGTACCCTGGTACACTACAAAGAGAATATCAGAGGTGGCTCATCCTGCAAAGGATATGGAAGGTTCTAGAAGGCACATGTTTTAGAAGTAGGAACAGGTTCAAGCCGTCCCTTGTCCAATTCATTGAAGTAACACTGTGAAGGAATTATACTTATTATACTCATTATACTCCATATGGTTCGTTTAAGTTCTATTGCAAAACACTTTATGTACTCTACGGGGTTCTGTAGCATGACTATGCATGAATAATACGGGATTACCTTCTTCGCTGTGCCTTTTCCGAGAATGTTCAGCGAAACTGATGTGCTTATTGAATCTTCGCTCACTAATCAACTAGTCTATTTTATTAATTTAGTTAATTGATCTTATAGTTGAACCTTGATCTTTAATAAGGTGTGGCTATTTACCAAGAGTTTCAGAAGTTTGGAATCTTGGGGTGCCTTGTGAATTACCAGTACAGATATCCCATCCTGTTAGGGCAGACTCACGATGAATCCCCAGCATGTGTCGACGCATGGGCCGGCCTCAACGCGGCATAGACATGCAGAGAACAATAATCGATCGTGGCCAGGGGCACCGCATGGTTTGCAGTGTGGGAGATATAATCCTCCTAATAAACAGAAATTGACCACTTTTGTCACCATCGCTTCCATCTATCCACCGAGCTGCATCGATTTGTCTCTACCTCATGAACATCGTTAAGTTTAACTGCACCTCAGGCTTCCTTTATCCTCGTTTATCGTTAAAATATATGCAGCCGCAGGTTCTAAGTTAAGAGCCCGAGCCGACGTTGACGCAATATGTACTGTTTACCCCCACCCGAGCTAGAGGCCGATTTCGACAACACTACTGCCCCCTCCCAACCCCCTCTCATTTGGCTGCACTATAAAAGGGCAGCCAATTCCACCTTAGAGGTTTCAATTCAAACTACAAACACATAATGGGATTCGACGATTTATTAAAGCAAGGTCAAAGCTTCATTGAAAAGCAAACCGGTGGTGACAGTAAGCAATCCAGTGGTAGCACTGGTAATGGTATCAACTACCAACAATACTCCAAGGACGCCGAAATTGTCTATAACGAGTTCACCAATGACAAGAAGGGGACCTTGAGTGAGAAGGCCCAAAACGCCTACGCCCAAGTGCAAAAGAACCATCAAGGTGGCGAGAAGAAGGAGGAAAAGAAGGAGTCCAAGGATTAGATCATGTGTATTCAATTTCAATTGACGTGTTTATGTTGAAAACTGTAGCGGTAGACAGGGAAGTTTAAGAGAATTGAAATCTCGAATATTCTGGTCTTACCATTAAAAGCGGATTTTATGATGATGGCGATGATGATGATGATGATGATGATGATGATGATGATGTCAAATATCGTGCTGATGTACATAAAATATTGGCCTTGTTGATTGAATACTTTCAACTAACAGAATTGAACCCAATTGAGCCCAATGAATTCTAAATCTTGTTTGTTTGGCTGAGTTTGATGTGATGATGTTAATGAGTTAACTCCTCCATCACTTGAGAATATATTTCCGGATACCATTTACGAGCCACATCATGGTGGGACTTGATTCTATTTCGGAAGACGGCATACCCCACTGGTTCCTTAGACACATCGGGTTGGTATTGGAACCCAACATCCACCGCCCAATTGTTAATTTTGGCATCTCTCTCGTCCTTCAATTTGATGATCTCGGGTGGAATATGTGCTAGGGTTGATTTGTGACTATCTAAGTTGATAGTCAGGAAAAATGGTACCAGAATCCTGGTACCGGAACCTGGTTTAGGTGTAAGAACACGATGTATAGTAGCCTTACAAACCC
Organism: Suhomyces chickasaworum; assembly: GCA_030568495.1. Lineage (NCBI taxonomy): Eukaryota > Fungi > Ascomycota > Pichiomycetes > Serinales > Debaryomycetaceae > Suhomyces > Suhomyces chickasaworum. The sequence continues at coordinate 21,397 of JAJMGF010000065.1, forward strand.
CTTGTGTGATTGCTTCTAATGTCTGACCAGCATTTACCACCAATGTATTGGGGATATTTGGAACCGATACCCACTGGCCCTGGAAATTCTGTACCTGCAACGAATCTGTGTGGCTCGTTGCCTGGTAAATGTAGGTTAACAAGTCCGAATCACGATGGGGGCCTACTCCCTGATTGGTGGAGTTGGTGTCGTCAAGGGTATATGACTTAACCCCCTCCAAGGAAGAGGAATCTGGATAAGCAATAAGCTTCATTTTGCACTGTTGGTTGGGTTTGAAATAGCCATCAAGGGCATCAGGGGTCAATCCAATGGATTCCATCACCAACAGTCGAAATAAGGAGCTCAACCTAGTCATATCCGTTATGAAATTCTCGACCACAGGACGAAAATCTGGAATCGCCACAGGGTCTGGCCATAAGTTAGGACCCTCGATATTCTTATAAAATGGTTCATCAGGGCCAGGGGCTGGCAATTCAGTGGCTAAATCAATTTGTTCTCTCCAGTCCGTATGAGACGCTGTGACTTCATTTGCAAGCCTGGTATAACCAAGAAAATGACGACTATGAATCATTTCACATTTGAGTTTTTCTTGTTCAGGTAAACTAAAGAAATCAAGCGATTGTTGCTTGATTTGGGCCAACAATTCGTTATTGGGGCCATTTGATTCGTAATTCTTTAACAAAAGGAACCCCACATTAATGATTGCATGACGAAGTTGCTGAAGAAATTGGGGTTTTTTTTGGGGATCAAACGCTGAACTCAAATCAATGATAGGGATTTCCGTAAAAGACATGTGGTTTATAATTTTAGTAATACTTCATGTGACTGGAGGATTAAATGATATTGGCACTGATGATATCCGGTCATGTGGGTGCGCCACAGTTTTGTATTCCGGAACTCATTGATAGTGGAAACATTTACAGGCAGAGATATAGGGAATAATGAGCTATAAGGCTTTTCGATTAGGGAAATAATAAAATAGAAAAATAGTGAGTTTTAGGTGGAGGGCTCAATGGTGATTATGGTGGAGGGTTCATTGGTGATTTTACTGTGTTCTTTTGGGTGTTTCAAATATATTGATTTAATGGTGCGCAACAGGATTAATTAATGGAAAGATTTCTGGACACGTTTGAAGAATCAGGTGATTTAGACCAGCTGACTCAAGCTACACCTAAGTCAGTATTCATAGGTCTGATTGCTGGTTTCACAGGCTTGTTGTAGAGTATAGATATATTGGGTAGAAGAAGATATTTGCACCCAGTCACGTGACCATGGAGGAAACTCCAGGTTTGCCAATATTAGGACCGTCGAAAGATGGTTAGAATATTATTATTTCGTTGCCAGTGGTAATTCAAAGGATTTCATCGTCCAATTTTCCTCTTTCTGAACCATTTCGGGCATTTAACGTGGTCCATCTTTCCTCACAAACCACCCCAACTCCGTGTCCTGCACATAGACCACCCACCATCTCCCCAGAGACGCACCACCCACCATCTCTCCAACCAGTTAAAGCCCCAATAATTCCAGTTATTCAGTCATTTACCGTGATAAAATTGACCAGATCTGATTCTTCACAAATCCCTCTATTTAGCTACCCATTTTTCTCGTTTCTTTCTCTTGTCTCTATTCTCTTTTGGCTAGCCTTCTTTTACTCATTCCCCCACTATTACTGCAGGATCGTGTCCATTTGAGGTCGCGGCGCGGCACGTATCGCACCTATCGCCACTGAAAAAACTCCACCAAATTGTCCACAAGTTACTCTTCAAGTCAAGTCATCATGTCTGAAATCGTAAACAACCCTGCGGTATCTTCCGCGGAGTTGCTTGTGCCTAAGACCTTTCTCCTAAGACCTTATGTTTGGCCATTTACCATTGTGTACCCGATTTTTGCCGAGATCTATTTCAATAGATACGACCAGTACATTGGGGGATCTGAATGGACATTTGTATATCTTATGGCCATCATTTCCGTTAACTTGTTGTTCTGGTTGATGCCTCAATGGAACAAGGACGTGGATGCCAGCTTCAACTATAGTGGTGTCAAGACCATGGCTGAAGCCTCTCATATCAAAGTCAATCCTGCCCCTAATTGTGGTGTTGGACTGATCTGCAAAATTAACCGTGAAACCTTCCATGATGGTGAAAAGCAAACCAGTTTCTTGTTCCACAAGAGAAAACACTTGTTTCATGAAGAAACTCAACAATTTGCTCCTCCTGAATTTACTTTTGATTCCAATCCTCAAATTAGTGATTATCAAACCACCAAGGGGTTAACTGGTGATTTGGAAAAGGATATTAGAAATTATGGTGAAAACAAATTCGATATTCCTGTTCCTACCATCTTAGAATTGTTTAAAGAACATGCAGTTGCTCCTTTCTTTGTGTTCCAAATCTTTTCCGTGGCCCTTTGGTGTATGGATGAACAATGGTACTTTTCGTTATTTTCTCTCTTCTCCACCATTTCATTTGAAATGATGTCTGTTTTCCAAAGAAGAACCACCATGTCTGAATTCCAAAGTATGGGTATCAAACCATTCCAAATTTACGTTCATAGAGATGGTCAATGGAAACAATTGCAAACCACGGAATTATTACCAGGAGATTTGGTTTCTATCACCAGAACTCAAGAAGAATTCGCCTTGCCTTGTGATTTACTTTTGGTCGATGGTTCTGCTATCGTTAATGAAGCCATGTTGTCGGGTGAATCTACTCCTTTACTTAAAGAATCCATTAAATTGAGACCAGGTCATGAATACTTACAACCAGATGGTGTTGATAAGAATTCCATCTTACATGGTGGTACCATGGCTTTACAAGTCACCAAACCTGAAAACCCAACTGTTCCTTGTGCTCCAGATAATGGTGCTTTAGCTGTTGTTACTAAAACCGGTTTCGAAACTTCTCAAGGTTCCTTGGTCCGTATGATGATCTTTTCTAGTGAAAGAGTTGATGTTGGAAACAAGGAAGCTTTCTTCTTCATTTTGTTCTTATTGGTTTTCGCCATTGCTGCTTCTTGGTATGTTTGGGTTGAAGGTACTAAGATGGGTAGAATTCAATCCAAATTGATTTTGGATTGTATTATTGTTATTACTTCTGTTGTTCCTCCTGAATTGCCTATGGAATTAACCATGGCTGTTAATGCTTCCATTTCTTCATTACAAAAATACTTCATTTTCTGTACTGAACCTTTTAGAATCCCATTGGCAGGTAGACTTGATGTTTGTTGTTTCGATAAAACTGGTACTTTGACTGCCGAAGATTTGGTGTTTGAAGGTTTGGCAGGTTTCAAGAAGGGTGATATTCATCATTTGTATGCTTGTGACGATGCGCCTCAAACTACTTCTTACGTTTTGGGTTCTGCTCATGCTTTGGTTAAATTAGATGATGGTGAAATCGTTGGTGATCCTATGGAGCAAGCTACTTTGAAAGCTGCTAAATGGACCGTTGGTTCAAAGGATTCTGTTGAGAGAACTTTTGCTGGTAAGACTGAAAAGATTAAGATTTTACGTCGTTTCCAATTCTCATCATCTTTGAAGAGATCCGCAACTATTTCATCCATCAGTACTTTACCAGGTAAGAACTTTATTTCTGTCAAGGGTGCACCTGAAACTATTCGTAAGATGATTGTTGATGCTCCTGAAAGTTATGAAGAAACTTACAAGTCTTTCACTAAGTCTGGTTCTCGTGTTTTAGCCTTAGCATACAAATACTTGGAATCTAATGTTAATGTTAACAAGATCGATAGAGAACTGGTCGAATCTAAGTTGCATTTTGCTGGTTTTATTGTTTTCCATTGTCCATTAAAGGCCGATGCTGTTGAAACTATTAAAATGTTAAATGAGTCTTCTCATCGTTGTGTTATGATTACTGGTGATAATCCTTTAACTGCTTGTCATGTTGCTAAGGAAGTTGCTATCACCACCAAAGAAGTTTTGATTTTGGATGCTCCTGAAGATCATCATACTGTTTCTGAAGAACATAACTTGGTGTGGAGAAATATTGAAGAAACTATTGTTATTCCATTCAAGTCATCTGATAGTATCAATACTGAATTGTTTAAGAAACATGATATTTGTATCACTGGTTATGCTTTGAATCACTTGAGTGAGCATCATCAAATCTTAGATTTGTTGAAGCATACTTGGGTTTATGCTAGAGTTTCCCCTGCTCAAAAGGAATTCATTTTGACTTCATTGAAAGATGCTGGTTACAACACTTTGATGTGTGGTGATGGTACTAATGATGTTGGTGCTTTGAAACAAGCCCATATCGGTGTGGCTTTATTGAATGGTTCTGAAGAAGGTATGAAGAAAATCGCTGACAGTAAGAAGATTGAAATCCAAAAGAAAGTCTATGAAAAACAAGCTCAACTCTTCATCAACTGGAACAGACCTCCACCACCTATTCCTGAAATCATTGCTCATCTTTACCCACCTGGTCCTCTGAACCCTAAATATTTGGAAGCTATGGAAAAGAAGGGTATTGAAATCACCAAGGAAATGAGAGATGCTGTTATTGCTGCCAACAAGAATCCTGCTATTACTGAACCAAAGAATAAGACCAATTCTCAATTCGCTGACACTATCTTGAATGCATTGAACGATGCTGAAAACGAAGATGAAGTTCCTGTTTTGAAATTAGGTGATGCTTCTGTCGCTGCTCCATTTACTTCCAAATTGGCAAGTGTGGCTACTGTCACTCATATTGTTCGTCAAGGTCGTTGTGCTTTGGTTTCCACCATTCAAATGTACAAGATTTTGGCCTTGAACTGTTTAATTTCTGCTTATTCTCTTTCTGTGTTATACTTGGCCGGTATCAAGTTTGGTGATGGACAAGCCACTGTTTCTGGTCTTTTATTATCCATGTGTTTCTTGTCTATTTCTCGTGGTAAACCTCTTGAAAAATTATCCAAGGAAAGACCACAAGATGGTATTTTCAATAAGTATATCATGGGTTCTATCTTGGGTCAATTTGCTATTCATATCATCACTTTGATTTACATCACTCGTGAAATCTATATTTTGGAACCTAGAGAAGCTCAAGTTGATTTGGAAAAGACTTTCGAACCATCTTTGTTAAACACTGGTATGTTTTTGTTACAATTAGCTCAACAAGTGTCTACTTTCGCGGTCAACTATCAAGGTTTACCATTTAGAGAAAGTATCAAGGACAATAAGGGTATGTTCTATGGTATTTTGGGTGTTGCTGGAATCGCTTTAGCTGGTTCAACAGAATTGTTACCAGAATTTAATCAAGCTATGAAATTCGTCCCAATGTCTCCTGACTTTAAGTTCAAATTAACTGGATGTATCTTGATTGACTTATCTTTCACCTGGGCCATTGAAATGACTTTGAAACACTTTTTCATGAATTCTGCCCCAGCTGATATCGCATTGAGAGATGATTGAAGATAAAGTTTATAGAATGTACATAATCTTATAAAGACAAGACAATACAAAGACGATTAATTAACTTCTTGTAGTTTATTTTAATTATAAATTTTCCCAAGTATTGATGATATTAATGATATTAATGAAGTTATGACCCTGACCCAATTTTATACGAAATTTCCTAGTTAGTTTAATCGGTGCTCTCCTCAATGTGGTTGGTTGGCTGTTTCAATGCCTTTAAATCGGCATCACGATCGAGAACTCCAACCTTAACAGCAGTAATGCCTTCTCTTTCGATCACTGTAAGCTTGTCTCCTAACTTATGATCCATGAGTTTTATTGCATCACCAACTTCCACGATATCAAGGGGATATTGATGACTATCTACTACTGTTTGACAGAGTTTTTGGAAAGAAAATGTCCGGACGGTTTCTGTTGGGGAACGATTGGAATTACTTAATTGAAAAACCATGTCATAAATTGTAGGTAACTTTGTATCTAAGTATCGTCCATACTTGATCTTTGGAGTATTGATCCCAATATCACGTTCCATTTGTTCTTTATTGAGCTTCTCTTTCAATTTAATTCTTTCAAGCAAACTAAGTCCATTATTGTTCAGTTTCTGGGTCACTTCGATCTTTTCCTGGAAAGTAAATTTGGACTTATCATTTTTAAGATCATAAAATGATGACTTTCGTCCTACTGTTGGTTTGCTCACTTTAGATGGCAGAACCGACCCCAGTTTTTTGGATTCTAAGATCTGTTGTATGGTAAGAGGCACGAGAGTTTGTTGATCCTGGTTATTGTGGATCCATATGTTCATGTTAGATGCAAATTGTTCCTTTCTTTTTTGAATGGCAGTTTGGTGGAAGGTTTGAGGCCATTTGATATGTATTTTGGTGTAATCATAGAGACTATTAGAAGTGGTGTAAATATTAAAACTTTCCGCCAGAATTAATATCATCATCTCCATGTCACTAACTTTGATTCTCTTCTGTGCTAGTGAAGCTGCTGAATCTAAGATTTTCGTCAATAAAGGATCCACGGTATGATTGGTATAGTAAAGGATAATTGTGGTATCGATGGCGCAAAATTTCTTGTAAAGATCTAGAAATTGGCCTTTGGGTATTATGGGGTGGTTTTCAAAGTCTGGTGATCCTGAAATGGCATTCTTTGGTGGTATTGGTGGGTTATTTGATGGAATGGGTACCATTCTGGTAGATAAAAGTGGTGAATTGATAAATTGATAAATTGATAAAAGCGCGTTGCGATGATTTGAGATTATTCCCTTGAATTTATTTGACTTCATTGACCTTCTCATGACATCCAAGGATCATCTTCGAAAGGGGGCCGAAGTTTCTCCCTATGAGGCCCTCATAGCAGGCTCCTTCTCAGGTGCCATTGCACGGTATGTACCAACCCAACTTGGCCAATCCAGAGAGACTACCCAAAGCACTTTGGGGTAAAGGGTCCATAGCCTTATAGATCAGATGTGCTAGTTCAAATCGTTGAATTAGTCTAACCAACTGAGCCAAATCATCTAATCCTGTACTAACAATGAAGAGCAGTGACGGCTCCGCTAGATACGATTAAAATCAGGTTACAACTCCAGGAACAAGTGTTCTCTGAACGTCTAAAGGTCAGGACGTTGGTATCAAGCATTTTCCGCAATGAAGGCATGGTGGGGTTCTGGAAAGGGAATGTTCCTGCCGAAATCATGTACATTTTGTATGGAGGGATCCAATTCACCAGTTATTCTGTTCTTAGTAAGCTGTTGCAACAGGTGGAGGAGAAATACAACTACAACTTACATGCTTCCAACCATTCATTAATAGTGGGGATTGGTACAGGAATCACCAGCACATTAGGAACATATCCGTTTGATTTGCTTAGAACTCGTTTAGCGGCCAACTCCAATAAGCAATTGCTTTCAATGTCCAAGACCATTATGAACATTTATCACCAAGAAGGCTTGAGTGGATTTTTGGCAGGAATCAAACCCGCCATGCTTTCGGTAGCAGCTACTTCTGGACTCATGTTCTGGGCTTATGAATTAGCTAGGGAATTTTCCAAAGCATATAGCACCGTTCCATTCATCGAAGGGTTCTGTGGGTTTGCAGCAGGAGCTACATCTAAGGCCATAACATTCCCCCTCGATACCATTCGTAAACGAAGTCAAATGTATTCTGTGACTAGAAATACCTCACTGGTTTCGGGATTCAAAATAGCTGGGGAAATTCTTATGAAAGAAGGGCTCTATGGACTCTATAAAGGTTTTGGAATGAGTATCTTCAAAACTGCTCCCACCAGTGCAGTCTCCTTATTCACTTATGAACGGACCCTTGGATATCTCAAGAGAGAACAGCAGCAAATATTGACATAACAACATCATAAAATTTAACCTTTCAAGGAGTTCACATATTTTATTCATCACTTAATAAGTCACATAATTTATTCATCACTCAATAAGTCACAGAATCTATTCATCACTCGATAAGTTCACAGAACTTATACATCAACTTGCATCATCACCTTCAAATTTTGGGTCAAATTCACAGAGTTATACCCAACTTATATTATTATATACCCTGATGTTATTACATCGATGTATTATTAACCAATATCTCATCATTTCTCTTTTTATAAGAGACTTTATCATTATCCTGTCTATATTATCAATAATTGACATCCCTATCATCTTCCTCATCATATGTCTATATTTTAAATAAATAGTCATCATCTTTGTCTTCTTCCTCCTCATCACTATCATTAACGTTGACGAAATCCACATCGTCCTCATCTAAAGCTCTCAATATTTCATCGTTACTATCACTATCATTGAATTGAGCCCCATAGAGTCTTGTCAACAGATTGGGCAGTATATATTCCTTATCTGGATCCTCGGAATCTTCAAGATTGTGTTCTGTAGACCCTGAACCCGTTACGTCCTTGGAATGTGAGTACAAAGATTGTGAATTGGATAGTAAATTCTGAAGTCTAGTGGCCTTCTTGTTATTTTCTCTATGGTTCACTCTATCAGTATTGGCTGAAGACGGAACAACATCAATAATATCACCAACATTTTCATGAATCTGTTCGACATTCTTTGGAGATAGAGTGGGGGAATTACTCCTGACATCATCCTTGATAGGCTCTGGTGAATCTGTAATAGCGGACCCGGACTCAGATCCTTCAACAACATTTTCTTGAAGTTGCTTTCTAATATATGATGGTAAACTCATGCCCACAACTGACAGTCTTCTATGGGTTCTTTCGACCTGCGAAAGAGTTGGCAATGGGGTTGTCTCCTTATTTGGAGTTTGGGGCTGGATTTTGGATGATTTTAATACGATTGGTTGTTGTAACAGTTTGGCATCCTTCTTCTTAGAGAGAAGTCTAAATTTATGTTTCACATCTTTAAATGTAGGCAATGTCGTATTCTTGGAAGGTTGATGATTGGAGCTACGATAATTGACTTCTGCTCTGGTAATGACATTAATATTGCTAATACTTGTCTCTGCAGGTTTTGTCATGGTGGAATCCTTGGACAAGTTGGGCCCATTCTTGAACTCCTTAGGACGTTGCATTAGTTCCAATGAATACCTTCTTTGTTTTGGTATCGAAGGGTTTGTGTTTGTATTGGGAGTGTCTGACTCCTTTGGGGAGGTTAGAGGGGATTTTAAGGGGGATTTTGGTTCTTCATTGATGTTTGCCTTATCTAAAAGGTCATTAGAATTGATGATTGGTCGAGTCAGTTGATTTGGTTGTTTTGGTTGTTTTGGTTGTTTTGGTTGTTTTGATTGATTTGGCTGATTGTCTTCCTCGGTTGATCTTGGACTGTCTTTCTCTTGATATGATTCTAAGCCACACAATGCTATCATTTGTTGAACTTCCTGGTACAACTCACTAGAGTCATTCTTCCACAATTCGGGAGTAACTGCTTGAATTCCATAAATATAATCATCAAGCAATTCGTCTAGTTTAAGAAGAACCAAATCTCGATCATCAAGTTCTAGACTCCCCAAGAGATGTTCCCAATCTAACTCATCATAAAACCGAGAGGGATCCACGAGTTTGGTCAAGTATAACCTCACGTATTGTTCTATGATAGCTTGCCTTTCAGGGTTCCATTCGGCTTTGTCGTCGTTATGTAGGGGCATTGGCTCAGGAAGAGGTGATCCGGTTACTCTCGGCTGGTCTAATCGATGTAGCGTCATTATTGACGTAGTCATGGGGTATTATATGATTAGGAGGTTAAGCATTCAAAAAAATGGACGAGTCCGGAGTCGAACCGGAGACCTTTCGCATGCTAAGCGAAC
>JAJMGF010000066.1:0-31025 GCA_030568495.1 Suhomyces chickasaworum
GGGGGGGGGGGGGGATTCCAACATGTAAACTTACATTGCAAGAAAGAAGGAAATAGTGTGTTATTTTTTCATGTCTAGTTTTTTTCTTGGATCTAATTACTTTACGAGGGGATCATACTCCAGTAGATGTCATTTGTATGTGATACCTCTTATTCCAAGGCGAAAATGAGGAGTCAATGATATTCGGGATTACTTAGCTGAGAAACACGCCTCAAAAGACCCCACATTGCTATTTCACTTGCAACCTTTGAATTATAGAATTGACACCGAGAGTTTCGTCATGTATGACACATTTCGTAGCATATCGAAACGAAGTAGGAGCTGGAACCCATCTAAGTATCAATGGCTATGCCGTAACTCCTTAATCTTAAGACTGCATAAAGAACCTATTGGAAGAATATATCCTTATCCAATTATCCCAATTGTCAATATATTACCAAAAGATTGCTCGTGAACATGAACCATCACAGCCATAAACGTCAAAAATTAAATTGACGTTAACGTTGAATTCCATGTGAGGTACCCCACATACTTCAGCCTGAGAAGTCCGAAATTTCCGTAATAGATAACTGACAGACAATGTGCAGTCTTCTCAACACTATCGCCGTTCGTAATAAGATCGAGTAGGCCAGAGTTTGGAACCAGCATTCAAAGTCTCTAGCGGGGTATATGTAGTTTCAATCAATTGTCCTTAATTGCTCGAATTGAAAAGATGAGGAGAAATGAACTTGAAAGGAACATTGATGGTTGACACTATAAATAGTTGATGAATTCAGGATTTAACCACCATAATGGACTCAGCTGCATCAATTGATTCTAAACCGGTGGCTTCAGAAGCTTCGCAAGACTCGGACCCAATCTCACATCTTAAGTTCCATGGTGATGCTGATGAATACGTAATTCTTGGAAATAAACGTTACTATCGCCATGAATTCATGGAAGCTTTTAGTGGCACTTTTTATCCAGGATTATCACTTTATGCGGATCATAAATTCGGTAACGCTAGTGGGGTTGGTTTGGCCGCTTTTTCGCTACCTACCTTTGTCGTGGGTATTTATGCGTGTAATACCAGAGGTATCACCCATCCGAACCTCGTAGTTGGTGCAGGTGTCTTTTATGGTGGAGCTGGTATGATATGTGCTGGTATTTGGGAAATGTTCGTTGGTAATACATTCACTGCCACTGCTTTCACGACTTATGGATGTTATTGGTTATCATATTGTGCTATCAATATTGAAAGTTTTGGAATAATGAAAGCATATAAGGATCATCCAGAACAATTTGGAAATGCCATGGGGTTCTTCTTCTTGGCATGGGCAGTCAACAGTTTTATGCAATTACTCTTGGTTCTAAAATCCACTGTGATGTTTGTGTTGATGTATGTCTGTTTAGTGATGGCATATTTGTTATTTGCTATTGGAAGTATGACAGGTTCGGTAGGATGTATGAAAGGCGGCGGAGTGTTCAGTATATTGACTGCACTTATTGGATGGTATTGTGCTCTCGTTGTGATTGCAAACCGACAAAATTCATATTTTATTGTCAACCCAATATTAATGCCCAATGCTGCACCACCTTAATGATTAAACTCGATTTATAAGTCCAAAGAATTTAACAACTGATTTTGTTCGTAAGAAAGTCTTGCCTGTTCGTTTGTTGTATCAAAAGTATGTTCATTCGAACTGGATTCATGATCAATAACACCTGTATCAGTTGCACTAGCTGACTTACCAGTTTCATCTTGATTCAAGTATGGGAAGTCTCTATACAACAAGTTCTCATCAATTTCCATATTAACATCAAGTTCATCGTGGGTTTCGTTACCAAATGCACTATCCCAACTTATTAACACCACTCCAAACAAAACACCAATTAATCCAATGATAATCCAGGTAAATTGAATGTGCGTGATTTTTTTCTCTGAGAGTAAAGAATTGAATGACAAGTCATTGATCAAATTGAAAAAGTTGTAAATCAAAAAGCACAAAGGGTACAAAATTGACGTCAGGATTTGTCTTAATCCAAGATTGAATGCCGTCAACTGACATCCAATAATTGCTAACATAGTGATCAAAAGAAGATAAGGAGTTAAATCTTTGGTAAAGAGTCTGGATTGACCTTTACGTTTATCAAGTAAACTCTCGATTATCACGTCGATGATTGATTTTGCAAAGAGAAACGTATGAGCAGTCAAGGCTCCACTGATAATACCATAATTGATACCTTTAATAAAATGGTACTTACTACCCATTCGAAGTCTGCGAAATTGGTTGCATTTTTTGAGTTTGGGGGTTAATATGAATACGTTGATAAAGAGCAATGATGCAATAATCAAGAAGGTTGAAGAAAACCAAGCCACGAATCCTGGCCTCAAGAGCTTGGATATGATTACGGAGAACCGCTCATCGATGGTGGAAGGCGGCCTGCCATCTTCCACGGGAGCTATATTACCGTTGTATGCAATGATGAACGCACCCACTGAAATCATGAAGGTTCCTCCACCCAACTTTCTCGTGAACTTCTCGCCTGGTAGCAACAAGCAACTAAGAACAGAGTTGAAAATCAACCCGATACTCTGTAAGGGCGATAAGATAATCAAAGGAAGGGTAGAGATTTGGATTAAGGACCCCAAGATATTGGCCACAATGAATAAAAGAAACCCAAAAAGCCACATGTTATGTTTCTTGCGCTGGATATGCTTGTGTGAATGCATCAATATCTGATCTTGATGATCTGGAGAATGTAGGAGGTGGGACTTACGCTGAAGGGTGATTCCTAAGGACTGAATACCGGACGACACCACGGCCACGGAACATCCCAAAACGATGGACGAAGTATTTGAGTTGGACATGGCAAATGGCAGATCAAAGGATACCCGGACCCCAAATACTATGAAGGATAAGCGAAGACTGTAGTAAGGGGAATAAGTAAGTTACGTGTATTGAACATGTTGATAAACATCATGGGTCTTTGTGCAGGATGCAGCACGAACGGCTGGTTCCAATTCCAAGTTAAATCACACTACATAGAGCTACTGACGTCATGGAAGATACCATCTTGGATATCATTGACCTATTGGACTCTACCAACATAGACGACGTATGTCATGGAATAGAGCAACTTGACTTGTTACTTTCGCAACTTCTTCCTCATATTCAGTCACTCCATAAGCGGAACACTTTAGGCCCCACTAATGACAACAAATCGCTCCCCACGCCGTTAACCACGTTTGTTTCGCTCCAAGATAACTTCCAGTACAACTTGGCCAATCATATTGTCAACCTCTACAAGTTTCTCGTAGTAGGAGGCCAGGTGAATCACTCCTTAGTGCAGACCAGTACCTTGTTGACGTGTAACCGGCTCCTCCAGGGCCTTCTCTTGATTCATTCTCCTCTGAGAAAGCTATTCAATCGCTCAGCAAACATGAAACTACTCTTGCAGTTGGTAGACAGTAACGAGTTTCCGGTCCAGGTGACCATCTCGTTCATTTCTACGCTTGTGCATGTATTACTTAAGGACTTGAAGAATTTCAGAGTGTTTGAGGATAATGGTGGATGTTCCATTCTCATACGAAAGTTTAAGCTCTCTTCATTTGACGAGCTTCCAAAATCCACCACACAGAATAAAACTTATAATCAACAGAACTTGAACTTCAAGATCATTGAATTCTTGATTTTTTATCTTGTGGATGAATCCAATGACAAAAGCAATATCTCAAAGAAGTCGGCGCAAGAAAAGGCTGCGTTATTCAAAAATGACTTTCCAGAAATCGATAGCTTAATCGAGAACCTCAATGAGTTGAATAATATTTAACTAACCACTAAAGTTGAACCTGAGGTATTTCCAGCATTACTTTTTGCACATCCACGGTCTACACTCATTAAAGAGACCAAGGTAAAATCGATAGAATCACACTACTTACAAATCTAGAAATATAATTTCACTTACAATTAGGTTTTTAGTTGTTCAAAATCACCACAATATCATCTGGAAGCATTCAATAGAACCGCCAATTATAACCATGTATACTTAGTGAGTGAACCATACCTTTCTAAATCAAAGAACCACACGTTTCTAAAATCACAGAACAATCAACCAAATTTAACTACATACAAAATATGTCCAAAATCACTTTAACTGAATATTACCTCGAGAACCAGCCGAAATGAGAACCTGTTTTGTCCTGTTCTCTACTGTATGTATTTCATAAATGTACCGTACCTTCAATCACCATGACCATAGTATCATTTTAGTGAGCCATAAATCATCATATCAAACTTAGTGCTTTTCTTGGGATCTGGGTCATTTTCATTAAACTCCAAATCAACTGTTTCTTCATCTCATCTGTCCTCTAAGCCGGTGTTTGTGTCTCAATTATTGTCTCATCTAATCCAATTTAACTCACCTCTGATCTGGCCTGTATATAAGTCTGGAGTGAGATTTGACTAATCTACCCTATTTGGTCGCCCAGTGATAGAGCGTATTACCCTTCTTCTGTTGGTTGGGGATTGCGTTATAGCATAGGCTTCATACTGGATCGACTTTGTGAAAGAATTCACTAGGAATACCAACCATATCACATTTTAGCATCGAGAAATCTCGATTCTCCCAGTGAATCTCGAGTAATATTCACAATTCAGCCATTGACAATTGACAAGATACTACATCCACAACACCTAAACCTGATCAATTATGAGTATAGCGCTTTACAAGCGGACGGAAATTGTTGGCCGAGGCAAGTTTGGGGTGGTCTATAAAGGATACAACAAACAAACCAAGCAAGTGGTAGCGATCAAGGTTCTTAATTTGGATACCGAAGAGGATGAAGTAACTGATGTACAACAAGAAATCCAATTTTTGACCGAGTTGAAAAATGTTCCCAATGTCACGCCATACTACGGGTCGTTTTTGAACGATACAAAGTTATGGATCATCATGGACTATTGTGGTGGAGGGTCCTTAAGAACGCTTTTGAAGGCTGGTGTTTTTGAGGAAAAGTATATTGGTATCATTCTAAGAGAACTCTTGATAGCGTTGAGTGCCGTCCACAAGTTGGGTGTGATCCATCGTGATATAAAAGCGGCAAACGTTTTGATCTCGAAGGAGGGTAATGTGCAACTCTGTGATTTTGGTGTGGCAGCGAAGATAACCTCCAATTCTGTGAAGCGTACAACCATGGCAGGAACACCCTACTGGATGGCTCCTGAAGTCATTCGTGAGGGAGACGTTTATAATCTGAAGGCTGATATCTGGTCATTGGGTATCACCATGTATGAAATTGCTACTGGAAATCCCCCTTATGGTGAAAAGGATGCTATGTGGGCAATGCAGTTGATTGCAAAATCGACACCTGCTAGATTGGAAGGTCGGGAATACTCACCAGCTTTGAAAGAGTGTATTGCATTATGTTTAGATGAAAACCCCGAGGAAAGATGTTCAGCAGATGAATTAATGAAATGCAAACTTGTGAGGTTTTACAAGGGTCACCCCAAATCAACTTTGAAGGAGTTGATTTCGAAGTACTTATTATGGAGAGATCACAATCATTCAAGAGATTCAGTGTTTGTCAGCTTGGAAAATGGTATACCAGATAATGATGATGAAACGAGAAGTATTCATATGGACGTGGCGACTGGGGCTGGTCTGAATAATTCTCAGTCCGAACTGTATAACAAGAAACAGTTACAAGTGAAGTGGGACTTCGACTCATTGAGTAGTAGAGAATATATTATTGAGAATGATATTGATATTGATAAAGTCAATGATACTTATTACAACGATGATTCAGCTCATGATCTTTATCCCACCTTACCAACACTTCAAATGGGACATAACACATACTTGACCAATGGTCAAACATCAACTTTAAACCCATTCGCTTCATCCAACAGAACTCTTGATCCTTCCAGTTCCAATACTATCAAACCAGCTGCACCATCTACTGAAATTCCAAAATCATTACAAATGTTGTTTCAAGAAGAAGAGGATTTAGAATCATCAACTAATCCAAACACTGGTGCTTACGAATTACCAAAATCTATAACTGCCTATGAAGAGAGAACCGACTCACCAACCATTGAGATTCCAGATATGGATAATTTGGGGAACTTCAATTCCAATTCTACCTCAAATCTTGGTCAGGCTTCACACCCTCCACTCAATAAACCACCCACTTTATATCATTCCCAATCGGCATCAGGCAAACTAGAATCAAGGTTTGGAACTTCTAATAACAAACCCAGAAAGAAGACCATCTCGAATTCTTTGAATAGTGCAGGAGTGAATTCCATTACAGAACTGGTTCAATCCCTGCAACTGCTGGTTCAAGCACAGGGAACTACCCCACATACACCACCATATTCAGTGAACACTAATGTGAAGACCCCATCTCCCAAGCCACCTTCTACTTCTGCAATAATAACATCTGCTGGACTTTCGGCGGCTACAAGCTCTCCATCAAAGTCAATGAAGGCTTTACTGAACAATGCTAACCCGCTCTTACAACCAATCAACTTTAAATCCAATACTGAGAATACAGGAAGTTCGGCACAACCACAACCTTCTGCACCAATAGCTCAACAACAATCAACAACTAATGCACAAAGTTCTGCTACATCATCGAACTTATCAAAAGCTATGAGAGGACGTCCTGGATTTCATATTCAAATGCCTACTCCATCAATTACATTTAATCCGTTATCTGCATTAACAAATGAGCAATATGACCATGGAGCACAATCTGACAATGTTAATCAATTTGGTATCAATCCTTCCCAATTTGGTGGAGTACCATTGACCATGACACCCGTCACCGAAAAGGAGCAACCCTTTAATCATACAACAGACGATTCAGAAAAAGAGGCGGAACCACAGAATCGAGAGAGATCAGAGTCCAGTGTTAATTTAAGACTGATATCAGTTGCACCTCCAAAGAAATCTTCATTGGCAAGTTCATCTTCAGCCACTACTCCAGTTTCTGCTAGTCAGAATTTATCTGGAGCAAACATATTTTTGCCACGAGGAACTGGAAGCATTTCTTCTGCATCATCAAATCTTCCATCAGCAGGTCCGCTGGCGGTGAATTTACTTTGTACAAAATTTCCAAATATTCCATCAATTAATGGAGATTTCTTTATGGATT
Organism: Suhomyces chickasaworum; assembly: GCA_030568495.1. NCBI lineage: Eukaryota > Fungi > Ascomycota > Pichiomycetes > Serinales > Debaryomycetaceae > Suhomyces > Suhomyces chickasaworum. The sequence continues at coordinate 7,142 of JAJMGF010000066.1, forward strand.
CCACTCCTAAGCTGAAGTTGGTCAATGAGTTGGATCAAATGATCAAATTATTCAATCAAGGTTTAGATGCATTGGAAGAAAATTTATAGTTTTTCACCAACACCTATTGATATTGTAATATTAAAAGAATATTAATCAAAGCATCACTCATCGCATCTTATGTGGAGGAATATAATTATTTAGAGTTTTATCCTTTTTATATTGAAGAAAAAATTCATATCCTTTACCCAATTTGAAGATATTCAACGGTGAATTGTTCAATTGTGGATTTACAATTTTAAACACCAGGATACATCTATTTTATTGTAGATCTGATTAACTAGTAGTGTTGGTTATATGGTATATCGGTTCCTGCACACAGTCTGGTGAGCGCGATACAAACAGTCCTACTTCATCACAACTTCATCTACTTGACCCTCAGCCGGACCCAAAGTAACCGTTGAAATGCCTCCCAGAATGAGACGGCGTATTACGTCGGCGAAAAGAGAGCAAATTGAATCCGAACAGAAACAGTTGGCTAAAGCAATCGTCAGACCATTTGATGTTGTGGCTGATTTGCCAGTTTCGTTCAATTCACCTCCAAATGGCCACTATGAGGAAGTCCTCAAGATGCCCCTTACCATTAAAGATACTGGAGTGTTGTATAGATCAATCATGAAGTCCCGCCACAGCTATGTGTTTTTCTGTCCGATGTTTCGGCTCTTTTGGCTTAAGCAAAGCTCCTATGCGAAGAAGTTAGCTGAACTTGATAAACCAATTCCGAAGACGTTGAAGGATGATAATCTACAAGATCGAGAACCCATTTTGAGTTTGGATGTCAGTGCCAGGGATGTGATGGTGAAATTGTGTGATGCCTCCTTCACCTTGGGACCCCATACCTTTGAAGTACGGATGTTTATTGCCAAAGATGAAAGATCCGAAAAGAAATCTAAGGATAAAGAAAAGGAATCTGGGGCCGGTCCTCAGTCATCTCCGACACCATCGACGACTTCGGCTCCATCAACTATTTCAGCTCCATCAGCTACTTCAGCTCCATCAGCTACTTCAGCTCCATCAACAACTTCGACACCATCAACAACTTCGGTACCATCGACAAATTCGACTGGTTCGGTCCCAGATAAGAAAGAACCAGCCCCAATAGATAATCCTTCCCATAAAACTCCAGATTCCGATACAGAAACTACCACCAATGCCCAACCATCCACTTCGAGCACATCTACGCAATTAAAAACTGAGACATCTACAACCTCAAACTCAAACTCAACACCAAGCGATGAGAAAGAAGATTCAAAGTCATCTACTACCCAAATTTCAAATAATGCTAGATTACCCGAAGCAGATGTATCAAAGACTAGCTCTACACCTGATGCCGAAGATGTCAAGGCGCCAAACTCGAAGCCATCTGGGTGTAATATTGCCAATCCTACTCCTGTGGGCCCTGGTGTGGGTGCTAGTTCTACTATTAAGAATTCTAATGCCAATGACTTTATTGCAAATGATTCCACTGCTTCAAAAACCACACCAATAATATCAACCTCAACTACTCCACCATTGACCACCACAAGTACAAATGGTGCTCCAAAACCTCCGTCTTTTCTTCTTGCAGGAAACACGACTCGTCCAGGAGGATTTCAGCCAACTACAACTCAACCTCCAGGACCTGGTTCAAGTCTGATTCCACCCAATTCCAAGCCACTAAGCACTAGTTCTGTACCCCATACTAATACACCTGCTCCTTCAGCAAGACCTCCACCTCCAAAGAGTGACTTAACAAATATGCAATCCATAGAAAACACAATCATGATTTCAAATTTGAATTCCATAGCAAGACAAGATGAGTTTTTAAATAAATTGATGAAAGTGGTTGCGTCAGGATCTGCTACTCCGCAACAAATTTCAACTTTCCAGGGATACATTAAAAGGGCCAGAGAAATGGGACCTCAACCGCATCATGCATATTTGTTTCAACAAAGTACTACTGAATCGAGTACATTCAGAAAGCCAAAGGAAAGAAAGGAGAAAAAGCCTGAAATACCAAGAGATCAAAAATTAACTGCTTTTCAAGAAAAGTATGTTGACAATGCCACCTTGATTTTTGAATACGAAGAAAATGCAAACGTGAGATTTATGCTCCCACAAAATGCAGTTATAGAGATACTCCCAGCGAAAATCATCAAAAATGATAACGGATTCGAAGAAGAAGATGATAATAGAGACATGTTGGTGAGTTTTCTTTGGATTCATAATCAAAAAGAAGTAGACTCATACGAGCAGAAATTGAAGGTATACAATGAGAAAATGAAGGAAAGAGAAGATGAGGAGAAGAAAAAGCTTGAATTAGAAAAGAAAGCAGAGGCGGAAAACTCTGAAGCTAAGGATGTGAAAATGGCCACGGAAACTTCTGAAGCGAAGAATGAACCTGAAAAGACTGAAGATAAGGACGCCATGACAGATGATACAGATACAAAGAAAACAGATATTGAAGGAACTACAGAGCACGAAGCAGAAGCAGAAACAAAGGTAAATAAAAATCCCGATGAAAACAGCGAAACTAAAGATGTTGAAATGGAAGATGCAGAAAATGTGGTGCCAATAGTAAAGCAAGAAGAAGCACCCAGACACAAAAGACTTCCTCCAAGAAGAGCAGCCAGGAAAAAGAAACCTACAGTGAGGAGGGTTGCTATTAAGAAACTTGAAAAACCTGATGAGCCTGAAATTAGATACACACCCATGACTTTCACAATACATGGCATCCCATCCAAGTATGTTCCAATATTCGTTAATAGTGTCAAGCCATTGAAAGAGGTTCAGGATTATATGAAGAAAATATTGGACACAGGCACCAAAACAGCTAGTTTCTATTTATGGTACCAAGTTGATGGAAGACTCGATGAAAATATTGCCGAAGAGGTAAGAAGTCAATTGGTTCAAGAAGAAAAGAAAATGATTGGTGTGACTAATATCGACAAGGTAGCAGTTGCTGCTGAAAAGAAGAGGAAACTCAAAGAGAAGAACGAAAAGGCAAAAAGAAGGAAAGAAGAGCTCAGAGCCCAACTGCAATTGAATTCTACCCCAACTGCTCCAACTGCTCCAACTGCTCCAACTACTTCAACTACTTCAATCAATTCACCTGCTCCAACTACTTCAGTTAATTCATCAGCTCCAGGTGCTTCAACTGTTCCTAGTTCTCTGAATGCTTCGATGATTCCAGCTGCTTCAACTGCTCCAAATGCTTCAAGCTCCATGCAAATGTAAGCAGTGAGAGTTTCACAAGTACATAATATCAAAGTAATCAAGTGTTCAAACTGAATCATGATCATGCCCAAGAATTACTGATTGAATGAAACATTCATTACAAAACTTAATTGTCGTTTGTTCATTTATATATACAAGTTCTATTTATTGAATAATCAAATTCAACAATCTTTGTAAGTTCTCTCCTTCAGCCTTGTTTCTTTCAGAAGCAGGACCGAAATTTGGATTTGAAGCTTCATATCTGGATCTATCAATCGAATCGTTAGAGTTAGATTGCATCCATTTACCGGCTTTAACACCATCAGCATAAAGCTTGACTGAACCTTGTTCGGTGATTTCAGCCTCAGTGACCTTGAATGGCATGATGAATTGTCTGGAATGCTTCCCTGGGGAGTTTCTAGCAAAATTATGTTGTAATAAGGTGGTACGCTCATTAACACCAGCAACAAAACCTCCAATGGCAGCTTCTTTTGTGCCTACCAATCTACCTGGAGCAACCACACCATATCTGATACCGTTTGGAGTGTTTGACAATCTTCCCTTTTGATTGTAGGAGAAACCACCAGTACCTTGAATATGAGTACTGATAGCGGTGGAACCCACTTTACCATCGATTTTCACCAAATCTTCCAATTTGAGGTTCTTTCTCTTGACTTGCTCACTGGAGGCCAAGAATGTCTTCAACAATTCAAGAGTACTACTTTGAGAGAATGGAGTAAGCAAAACTTGGGGATGGTTCTTGGATAACCATACACGGAACTGCTTGTAGATGTCCTTGTTTTCGCTCAAGATGGCCTTCACATTGGATGGGGACACCTTACTGTGTAAATTGAGACTGTTGGTGATGCTATCATCGTTGACCTTGGAATTCGACTGGTTCTTGGAGGTTGGGAAGAGAGGGTTAGATTCGGTGTAGTGGTTTTTCAACACCAACCCAGTCTCCTGGAATTTGAGTCTATTATGTAACTTTCCAGTGTACTTTTCAACGTCGGGCATGTTCTTGTAGTTGTCGATATCATTGAAACCGATATGTGAATTTCCAATTTGTTTAGGTAAGGTTGTCTTGATACCAAAGTTAGACCTAATGGCAGATGATTTAGGGGTATAGATCACCTGATGGGTTGGAATAGCTGATTTCCCTCTTATGCTCTTCAGAAGAGGGGTAGCCACCTGAGCTAACTTGGAGTTCTTGACCAAGTTGAACAATTCTTGTGAGTTCATGGTGTGGTGTAAATTTTTCACTCTGAATCCGTTAAAGTCTTTGATGAAAAAGGTGTGCATATAATAACCGACTGCGAAAGTACTAAAGTAGCCAAAGTTAGTGGACAAGAAATGAAGGCTGTTGGCTAGTCAGATAATCAATAAAGTTGCCATAAATACAGGAGTTCTTGTTGATGCTTAGATCATGAAAACAGGCTTTTTATGGCTATTTTTCCCTAATTTTCATCATAATTTTAGGACATGTGATGTGTATTTAATCAATGCAAGTATATTAGGAAAAGGAAGATTAACAAACTATATTAACAAATAAGATTAACAAATAAGATTATCAATAAGAGGTGTTAATTCCATTTGACTGACTAGTCCTCAAAAACTATATCTGGAGAAAGAGTCGACCAAATTTCTCCCTATTACTATTTCTTTTCACTACAAGTCTACAAAAGTGATGGTCGTGTGTGTTCCAATTTGTTATAACCAAATGTGTAGGCTCAACCAAGGTTAACCTAAATAATTAAGACCTAAATAATTGCGAGAAATTAGAGCTAGGAGGGAACTTTACATGATCAAGTTTTGAATACTTCGACATAAAATTATTAAAACAACGTATTCAAAAACTATTAATTTCAGCATTTCAAGGATTTGACTAATTCCGCTTTCAAGACTTGATAGGGATATTTTTGGATATGTATGTATGAGTGGTTAAAATCGACTCAAATCATATCTCGTAGAATACAAGGGATATAATTGATATGATGTTAGGAGGTTATTCATTTCATTCATAAGTTGCACGATTTCAATTTGAAATATTCGAATATTTAATCTTCGAAGATTGAATTCAAGAATATTAACAAGCATAAGAGAAAGAAATTCCGAGACGGTCAACTTCTGGGGTATATGTTTGCTGATTCAACGAGACTCGAAAGCCTGTACTCACTAAAAAATCTTTGACTTTTCCTTCCCAAAGTAACTTCAACAGAACATCGCTGGTGTTAGCAGCGATTTTTGTTACGCTTGAAAAGTCACTTTCATTAACAATCTTTTGGAATGAATTGGTGGCATTAGTAGCATTCCCGTTACAAATTGCACTAGTGGAACTTTTACTAGTTGAATTTCTTCCTGGATTGGTACTTTTTCTGGAGTTACTTTCATATTTTGAAGGTATTAATGTAGGGTTGATGTGGTAATAATTATCGGAGTTTTGAATAGGATTTATGAAGTTGGTGTTCTTTCGTAAGTCCATGGTTCGTGTTGCATCTAATGGACGTGTTTCAGAGGTATTGGGTTGTTGGATGGGGTTGGTGTATTTATACAATTCGAATCCCAACGACAAGTTACTGGCATAGGAAAAGAAATTGAAGTCATATCTTGAGCAAAAGGTTGATGCCACCGATGTTTTGACAGTGTAGGTTGAAGAAATGTGACCAAGGATTGGATTAACTGCAAGAGTCATGGTTAGAGGCTTTCCAGTAGATGTTGATCTTGTCGAGTACCTGAAAGCGGTAGAAAACCCGGGACTCATGGTTCTTGCCGCATACCAGAGCTCTGTTCCTATTGAGAACACAGAATTATCGAATTTTGGCATAACTGTCTGTACCGAACTATCACTGTTGCCGAAATTATATAAGCATCTAAATCCAATCAATGATTCATTGGTAGAATAGATCAATTCTCTCAGGTATTTGGGGGTGTTGTTTTGAAGATACACGATCATGGTACCATTATTATTTACATGGGGGTTGTTAATGCATTTTATCAAGAGTTGGGTGTGTTGGGAAACTTTCTTAATAATCATCGCTTCTAGGGCCAGCCCTGGAAAATACATTCTTCCATATAGCAACATGTGCTTTGGGTGTATAGGAACCTTTGCTTTGGTTTTGAGGTTAGATGTTTTTGGTTCGATGTTTTTAAAGCCAGCAATTGCTTCTTGGAGTGAAATATCTTTGGTGCCCAGGGTATTCATCAATGGCTTGGATGAGTAAAGATATGCAACCGACCCATTGACCGAATTGTAGTTTGATAGCGTGAAGCTTGATGCCAGGTACTCGGTGGACTTTGATGAAGAGTCTAATTTGAAGCCATTGGGAATAGTAAACTCAAGTAATGCCAGGGAAGTTGCTCCAAGATTGGAGAAGATGTTGTCTTCATTCCAATTGGTCGACTTGTAGAAGCATCTCTGTAGATATTCCATGTATGTATACATTGAGCGAAGGCAATGAAGGAAGAACCAGAATGTTCTTGTTGCTGGATGGGGTACGGAGCTATCAACTGATGGTTATATTGTTTGGGGGATTGTTGGTATGCAGGTATGATAACTCTGTTATATGCAGGCGTGATATCCATACTATATGCAGGATATTGGGGTTGTATAAGGTGACAGGATAATAGTAACAAGTCATGAGAAAAAGGCTCAATACGTACTGTAACATATATGAAATGTGTGAAAAAAGTTACTTGTAGAACCTTGGTTTTTGATGGGTGGTTCCTTTAATAATTATCTCGTTTCCAGTACCTGTTTTTACTGGCTTATATTGGAACAAATAAACACATTGATTCTCCAAATCAGTTTGAGGTGCTAAATCTTAGGTACTACTCCCCTATTATAATCAGTAACACCATTCGTTCCTTTATAGATAAGTAATAGCCACCATAAACCATACCATAAACCATTAATATAAGTATGTGGTTTTGTGTCATGGCACGTGTATTTACACGTGCCAAAATAGATAGACTTATCAGTTGCATCAATTGAGCTCTGACTCATACCCACTTCATCATGACTAGGACCGCTACCATAAGCAGAGATACAAACGAAACCAAAATCCAGATTGCCCTTTCGCTCGATGGTGGACCTCTTTCCATAGAAAAATCCATCTTCAAAGAGCCAAAATTCGATGAGCACGCTGCCCAATCAACTTCCTCACAAGTAATCCAAATCCATACTGGGATTGGGTTCTTGGATCACATGCTTCATGCCCTTGCAAAGCATTCAGGCTGGTCCTTGATCATTGAGTGTATTGGCGACTTGCACATTGATGACCATCATACGGCTGAAGACGTGGGAATTACTCTCGGAATGACGTTCCACAAGGCATTAGGTCAAGTCAAAGGTGTTAAACGATTCGGAAGTGCTTTTGCTCCATTGGATGAAGCTTTGAGTAGGGCAGTGGTGGATTTGTCCAATCGTCCCTATGCGGTGGTGGAGTTAGGACTCAAAAGAGAGAAGATTGGGGATCTCTCATGTGAAATGATCCCCCATGTCTTGGAGAGTTTTGCTCAAGGTGCTGCTATCACTTTGCATGTCGATTGTCTCCGAGGATTCAATGATCACCATCGTGCTGAAAGTGCATTCAAGGCGTTGGCAGTAGCCATCAAAGAAGCCATTTCCTCCAATGGAACCAATGATGTTCCCAGCACAAAAGGTGTGTTGTTCTAGATTCACCCGAGGGCGGTCAAGATAATCACTAGAAATACCAATGTATTTAATTGGCTTCACGACTATAGAATAAATTTTTCAAAACATTTCAATACTCTGAATATATATATATATATATATATATATATAGAACAGTTTAAGAATCGTAGATTTTCACTATTTTCATGACGAAAATCGACATCAGCTCAAACCAGCCAGTCAATTTAGGATCTCTTATTGAACCAAGCTATTTTCATCATTAAAAGAGTCAAAAGCTAACGTCCTTATTGATTATCAAGATAATCAGTTGTAACCAAATGCCAGAAAATCAATAAAATCAGACAAGAAAAAGCGTCAAATAATCCATTCAAACAACTAAACATTTTTGGTCAATCATTTAAAGGCTTTTGTTGATTTAAGTTGATGTTAGCTGAGCTTACAATTAATAGTCAATTTTCAACTTTTTCATCTCACCAGGTGAGAGTTGTTTCAACCAATTTTGGTGCGCATCATCAAGACTCAGAAACTCATCGCCAACTTATTCATCACTTCTCCTAGATAATATGTCAAAGAGGCTCGCCACAAAGATGGCATCAGCCAGCAAGATCAAGCCAGTATTCACGCCTCATCATCTGGGACTTTCCAAAGTGAAAAGTTTCGAAAAGAATATGCCCCAATCAGTAAAAGTTGGAAGGCCATGGGAAGAGATGAAGATGTCAAAGGATGAATTTTTCATGAAAAAGTATGGAAATATCAATCAAAAGGAAAGACAGAAATTGAATGAAAAGGTTGAAAGACAAAAGAGAGCCAGAAATGCCAGAATAGAAAATGAAAGAGCTGAGAGAGATGAACATAGAGAAGCAAGAAGAGAGTTGAGAAATTCAAGACCTCGTTCAGGAGAATATTCCGGAGGAGGAAGCAGCTTGAGAAATCCTTTATTTGAATATGTCTTCGGTACACATAGTGTCAAGTCAGTGCTTAAAGCAGGAAAAAGGCTGTCATATAATAAGTTATACGTTCATAACTGTAACGATAAAGAAGTGTTCAAAATAGCTGAAAAGTACGGTCTCAAAATAATCGAAAGAGCTAATAAGAATGAGCTTAACATTCTCTGTAATAATGGTGTACATAATGGTGTGGTATTGGAAACAAAAAGTCTTGAACTCAAGACCATTTATGATTTAGGATTGTGCAAGGATCAAACCTACCAAATCAGTGTCTACGACGAGATGTATGACGAACAAGAGATTATTGAAAAACCAGTTACCAGAAAATCCCAGTTCCCTATTGGTCTTTTCCTTGATGGAATCACTGACCCACAAAACATGGGAGGAATTATTCGTTCTGCTTACTATTTTGGAGTGGATTTCATTATTCTCCCAGAAAACAACTCAGCAAAGTTGGGTCCAGTTACAAATAAGGCATCTGTGGGTGCATTGGATGTGATGGACATCTATGAAGTTTCTGATAGTTTGAAATTCGTCGATAGAGTAAGAGCTAATGGTTGGAACGTGATAACTACTGGAGCTAGACCCCAAGTGGATGAAATTCAAGATTTGAAAAAGAAGCACGAGAAAGTGGAAGAACATCTTAAGAACAAGTTTATCGAGTTATCTGAACTTGCTGATATTCTGAGTAAATCCCCAGTCATGTTGGTGATGGGTAGTGAAGGAGAAGGTGTGAGAACCAACTTGAAGCTCAGATCCGATTACTTGGTGGGAATTGATAAAGGGAGAGGAGATGATGATGTGGACTCTTTGAACGTTAGTGTTGCAGCAGGAATATTGATGAGTGTTGCCACCAAGTCGTAACGTCTCCTCGAGTACTTCTAGAGAAAACAGACTTCCCAATTACTTGTACAATACAATATGTAAATAGAACAAAATAAATAATCAGATCAAAATAAATAAATCAATCCACTTAATTAATTATCCTTATTATTTTGGTGACGATTATTTCACCTATCTTATCACTTATCTATAATTTATCTAATATAATTTATCATCTTTCTTAAATGATTGATCTGGAACTTTGACCTTTATACTTAGAAACTTCAACCTTTAAAGGTGGCATTTTAATCACAAGATCCCGAAATCAGTTCGTACTAGTATTATAATAATAACCTTCTTTTCTCCAGATAAGACTTAAATCATTAAGTCAGAGAATTGACCAAGATTCAAACGAATACTTGCTTCAAAACCGTACGTTTCCCAATATCGTCATATGATTTGAATCAGAATCATGTTCCGAAATTCTTACCCAACAATTTGCATTAATAGGTATCTTCAAATCTGTCGTGTGATAATGAAGAGTCAACTTCCGCGGTGTATAATTATGGAAGGGATCCATCCATTGTAACCTCAAGTTCAACTTGCTCAACGAGTTCTTCTGCTACCTATTTAGACCTCCTAACTAACTAATCCAGTATTAACCTCATGGAGTGTCATCTTGTCGTGTTAGTACATGGGATTTGGGGAAACTCAAGCCAGCTCGATTATATCCGAAGCCAATTCCTAGAAAAGTTCGGGTCTCAGGATCATCTCATCTTCCATCTGACCACAACCCATTCAGGGTACTTGACATATGACGGAATCGATATCAATGGCAAGCGTGTTAGTGATGAGATTTCGGAACAACATCAACTTGCCCGGAAAAGAGGCCATACCGTCACCAAACTCTCAGTGGTGGGATACTCGTTAGGAGGAGTGATCTCACGGTATGCCGTGGGTATCTTACATGCACAAGGTTACTTTGACCAAGTGGACCCTGTCAACTTCGTTACCTTCTGTTCTCCACATGTAGGGCTGGTAAATCCATTGACCCATACTTGGTCTGTACGGATATTCAATCGTTTTGCTCCGGTGTTCTTGGGTCAAACTGGCCCCCAATTATTCATGAGAGACCACATCGGGTCCAAACCGTTATTGGTACGAATGGCCGATCCTAATTCCCACTTTTACAAGGGCTTGAAGTGTTTCAAGCACAAAACACTCTATTCCAACGTGTTTAATGATCGAAGAACCTGTTGGTTCACAGCAGGTATCTCTGAAAAAGACCCCTACAATTCCATGATCAACAGAGATCCCTCCAAATTAATACTCTCATTCATTCCGGGCTACGAGCCGGTAGTGGTCGACATCAAGAAGCCCATGCAGTTCGTGGATACAACCAGCGAAAAGCCAAAGTCTTCGGGTGGTATTTTCAAAAAGATAAAGTTGATTGGAGAAATCGTTCTTTTCACCCCATTTTGGTTCGTGTACTTTGTATCGAACTCTTTAGTGCAAAGAATTAAGCTTAACAAAAGAGTAAGTACATTTTTACAAGAATCATCGAATAATTTGATGCATCTTTATGAGGATTCCAACTCCAGTTTGAACTCCAATTCGAACTCCAAACAACAGAAGCTGGAATCTTATGATGGTTCGGTATTTCACGATTTGGAAAGAAAGTTCTCCAACTCGGTCAATGAACATCAAGATTCATTGGTAGAAACGGCATATGATGCTATTGTAAAAGAAGGAGGCAATGAGCATGGGATCCAAGGATTGAAGCTCACTGACAATCAGAAGTATATTATTCAACAATTGAATAAGTTAAACTGGACAAAGTATCCTATATTCATCCAGGGAAGTGAGCTCACCCATGCAGCTGCGATTGTTAGATTTGATGATCCTACATTTGAAGAAGGTAAGGTTGTGGTGGATCATTTCATCAAAAATGTATTTGAAATTTAGAAAGGTTAAAAATAAATTATAGATGGAGTTGAAGATAGATGGAGTTTAAATGAATTTTACGAATATACTATGCTAAACTGAATGGGTGGAAATATCTGATGGTTCTTGAAACTGACAAATACCTTTATCAACTGCAATTTAATCAAGGTCTTGAATCATAGGTTTCTGGAGTATTACAGAATGGGTTTTTTTTGTAGGTTCATGGAATTTGGTGTATATAAATGACTACTGAAAGATTCACATTATGGATAACATCAAGTAAGAAAACTAATAGTTGATGAAGTTCACAATTCAAACTACATTACAACTGAAATGATTGATACTATCTTCATTTAATTTAGTACAAGTTTTGGAATCTTTTCACTGTTTAGTCCAGAATGTGATCAGATGACTATGATGAAATCAGTGAAAAGTTGAAGATAATGACTAAATTTGAAGTGTTTTCAGATATAACCCAAGATTAACTCATATACAATTCCTTTGGTACTGATGCTTTTGAAGAGGTTTCTCTCATTTAGCATAACTTAAACTATATATAAACTCTATCATAAGGTTAGGTGTTTGAGGTGTTTGAGGTAATTTAGGTGATTTCTTAGGTGGTGTATATCCTAGTTGTCAAATGTGCGATGTTACACCCCCGCATTCAGGGTCCAATTCATGCATTCTGCTACGTAAAACATTGTAATAACACTAAGTAAAAAGGAGATATTTTTTGAATTGATCCAACGTTACTCTTTAAATATTAAGTAGTACGCTCCAAATCGCTGTTCAGTATTAATAAGTAAATTCACTGTACGACTGATTTACATTGAACAAAACCTGCTGCATAAAGTTCTTGAATGTCTCTAAATTTAATATACTTATAATTCGTTGAAGGTGGGAAAACTAAACATGATTGAAATTATAGAGATAATTTCATCTACAAAAACATTATCACATTTCGTATTATTACCTTTCGTTTTATTACATTTCGTATTATTCACTTACTTTCAGCAAATACCTTTAATGACTTCAATGCAAGGGCGTGGTCTTCTTCCTGGACCAAACCACTCACAGTCAAAGCAGCAACAACACCAACAACACCAGAAACACGGATTGGGACACTTCCTCCGTGAGTAGCATAATCCACTTCAGAAACAAAGTTGCTGTCTTCAATCTTCATGCCTTTTCCCTTTAATTTCTGGCCCCAGTAATAACTGGACTTACCAAATCTGAACACAGTGGCAGCCTTTCTTCTGACCCATTCATCATTATCAAAGGCACAATCGTTACCTGTAATACCTCTGAACAAGATTTGACCTGAAGGCAAACGAATATCCACCACCACCGACTTGTCCTTGAATTCAGTCAACGCCAAATCGCGGGCAATATTACCGATTGTCCAAGCATCAGCAGCTTCAAAACGAGGCAATGGAGTGGACTCAGCCTCTTCGAGTTGTTTCAATGATGCGGACATTACAAATTAATTGGTATGATGATGGTTTTTGCACTTCCGGAACATACCAGGTTTATATATCATTTGGGAACGACCTTCCACAGGGTGCGAAATAGACTTGTCGATATTGATGATCTGGTGCCCTGAGTTTGCAACTTGAATAGCCTGCGAATATTACCGATGAAGCTAATCTGAAATTTGACACCAAAGCTCAAGATCAAGATCAAGTTGTTGAGGTAATTATGGCAAAGGGTTGTTGATAAAATTTAATACTGTGAAGGTATTCATTCAACTCTACCACTGAATATTTACCAAATATCTTCGTGACATATATGGTATTGAAAACTATCCAATAATACAACGTTACATTTAATACTAATACGGATCTACTCATTAAACAAATTAATCATCCATTCCTAGAAGTACAAACAACTTTTCATAGCAACTCATGTCTATAAATATTAGAATTAAGCAATGATCCCTCTAGATCAATTCAACATAGTTGGCTGGGAAGATACCAGTAGATCCGTTATTTCTTCCAGTCCACCAATCATCCAGAGTTTCTGACTTCTTCAATATATCGATAACATCTCCCTTCTTGAATGATAAGTCACCACTTTGTTCCCCTTTGAATGAAAACAACGCAATGGCTTGGTTGGAATTTTTATTGGTCAGTGCTCCAAAAGTAGGTTTGGAAGAAGCAGGTGGACGGTTGGGTCCACCACCATTGGAAGAAATTCTAGTGTTGCTGAACCGGGAACTTAAATTGTCCACATCATTTCTTCTAGGATTATCATATATATCGTCTTCCCAAGCAGATCTTCTGGTGGAACTATCGGCATGGGATGCTGTATGGGATCCTCTAGAGGAAGTTGTATGTCTTCTTGGTCTTCTATCGTATTCATCATCTGAGTAATCATCGTCGGATTGTTCATCGGAATATCTTCTTGAACGACTTCCGAATCCAGTGCTATTACCTCGTCTTCTTCTAGATGGTGAAGTTTCTCCAGTGGTGGTACTAAAATCATCTGGAATATCGTCATAGTAATCGTCATCATTATAGAAGTCGTCCTCATAAGGCAAGCTGTTGTTGAAAGCTCTACTTTCAAGAACTCTCATAAGTTTGTCACAAGCTGGAGGGATGTCCACTTGACCTGCCAAAACGTTTCTTGCTTTACAATTGCTTCCATAAAACTTTCTGTTGGCTTCTCTTCTTTCGATGATGGCTGAACCTTCTAAAGACACACCGGCAAATAAACCCTTAGTTTTTGAGTAGGCAAACACCGCCGAAGCACTCTTCAAAGAAGCAGTACCTGCACCTTCGGCATTTCTTCCTAAAGGACCAGCAGCCACAGAAATGTTGGCACCAAGGGTTACTGAACCCATTTGAGAGAAGGAATCGACAGCTGCCTTGGAATTTAAAATAAACACGAAATCGGTCAATTCAGCTCCAATTTGCCCCCCTACACCAGCACCAGCAGTAGTGATAGCAGAAGGAGCGGACCAAGTTCCATCAGGAAGTCTGGCCACCACCACACCCGAACCTGCTCTACCTGAAAAGAGAAACCCTGCTTTTAAAACCGTTATTACTGCTAAACCTTTGGCATTTTTTAAGATATGTGGGGGGATAACTTGATCAGGACCTGCCACTTGGTTAGGCTTGACAAAAGATGAAAGGATCTTTGCTGCTTTGCTGAAACGTTAGTATGATGTTACCGGGAAGTTGTAGAGTTATGATGGACTTGTTCTGATGCCATTGGGATGTTTTTGGGATGTTTGGGGTGAATATCTCCCGCCAACCACCAGTTTACCAACTCCTTAAAGGTGCACTGTGGAGCAACAATCTTCATCATCACCATCATTAGAACCACCACCATAAAAAAAGATCACATACTTTGACTCGCTGCGCAAGTTTCTAGGAATTGGATTATTGATACCCATAACGTTGGAGTAAGGTTAATTGTGAAGTTTATATGATCAGATGTTGAAGGTATTCCGGAGTTGCCTGTGCGGTCCAGTGGCCAGGGAAAATCTATGACAAGGTCACGGGGGGGAGCGGGCGCGGTTGAGATAGTTACCGAGGATTCTCACAAGGAGTAAGAACAATACTAGATAAAGAGAAAGAGGGAGAGAGAGCCTAGAGAAGCCGGGGAGAGAAGCCGGGGAGAGAAGCCGGGAAGAGAAGGAACCAGTTCAAAAAATTATCATTGGTGATTGGGGATCAACATGATCAACATGCTCTGCTATTTAGTTGTTCTCTTTTGGTGTTCTCTCTTCGTTGTTCTCTATTCTGCGTTGGTTACTATGGGTAAGTTGGAGTGGGAGGCATGAGTGATCCTACGCCGAGAGATTAAGTCATTTATAGGACGGAACGGGGACGGGTCTGTCTCGGCGGCCAAACCGCCCATAACCTCGCTGGTGGTCTCGGGTAATGAACCCTGGCATTACAAGAGAAGACATATGTCACTAAGTGACAAAACTATTAAGCCCACATAATTCATTATGTCCAGCATACTAAGTGATTTCTTGGTAGTTTATAATAACTTGGTAGTTCGTGATCAATTAGTATTCATTGGTATTGGTACCGGCTATCTAATTTGGCTTTCAGGTTTGATGGTTTCATTTCATGGTAGAGATCTACTGTGGGGGTCATTTGAGGTTTGAGGGGTGCCTCGAGCCGTTAACTTTAACTATTCCTTTTGCTGAGCCTCACATTTTTTCAATTTCTATGACCAGCCACTACCTACATTGAATGCCCGTCTGCATCTTCCATCTTCCATCCTCCATCCTCCGTCTTCCATGACGAACGCTTCAAATGCTTTCAACAGTATTGCAGTATGGGTCCTCTATACGCTATAAAATGACTGTGTAGTTTAACTTTCCTCTCGGTCATTATTGGTATTAATGTTTCTCAATGGCTAATTATTGTATATCCACCATTTATTCGACCCGGTTTGGTTTTGCTTTTTTCTTTTTCTTTTAAGTAGTTGCATAAACCACCGGAAAAATCCATTCACAATTTTGCATCTTGGGAGAATTACATGACACATTGATGGAAATGGGTGGTCACATTCCAGTTATGGGCCAACTAATTATGTGTTTGTCTCACGCGAAAATCATAGATGTAATGAAGAAAAAAGAAAGCTTCCCCACCAGGAGTCGAACCTGGAATCTTCTGGTTCCAACCGAGAAGTGGTTACTAAATCGTAGCCAGACGCCTTGACCATTGGGCCATGAGGAACGAAGCTTGTTGAAGTTATTTCAATAATGTTTTTCATGTGTTTTTTTCTTACTACTTATCTCAACTTTGTTGAAGTTTCAGTCAATATTTCAGTCAAATATCCTGATAATTTTGGTGTCATTTGTTTCATGAGTCCAATAACCATTTTATAGCTTTGTTAATTAATTCCAAACTTTAACTAATAATTTAAAATTTTACAATTTAAAAACCCTCTCAATTTATCTCCTCTTCCTCAGGCTCAAGCAACTATCCCTGAATGCTAACTTGCATTCTTAACATTAATGATTTAAAGGTTACAATTCTAACAGCTTTAAAGCTCAAAACTAAAAACACAAACGCTTAATTGTTCAATTGTTTATTTCATCATTCTCTGTATTTTGGACTGATTTCTCCCCAGTACATTACATGGGCGTGCGCGTGCGAAAAACCTCATACCAAAAAACAACCACCTTTAATCTCCTCTTCACCATGTCTTCTGACTACACCTACTTCACCAAAGAGGTGTTGGAGGAGTTCACTGGCCATGGCCAAGAGCTGCTACTTCAAAGCTTGGAATCACTACCAGAAAATGAGACAGATCGTGATTTGGAATTGGCACAATTGTTCACTGAACTTATGTTGGTGTTTGAAGATGATCAATTAGAATTGGATCCTATTGTACAGTTTCTCTTTTCTGCTATAACCAGCGAAGGTATTGCAAGGGTGTTTTGTCAAGTGATCAACGTTTTCCCCTCTAGTCCAAAAGTCAATAACTTGATCCTGTTATTAAGTAGAAAAGAACAAGTGGTTAAGCCTGAAACCATGGCTGCTTATATTGGAGCAGATTTACTTAAAGAATCAGGAGTTGTCCCCAAGGATGTGTTGACAAAATCTCTTAATAGTGGAATTAGAGATGAATTTTATACTCAAAAAAAATTCAATTTGTTTCATGAAGAAATTGAAGGTTACTCAAAATTAATCGTGGAATTATACACCATAATGAGATTCCCTGATACAAAATATCAAGTGGATTATTGTCTCCAAATCATCGAAAAATTGATTGGACATTATAGCTTGGATCCTAACAGATGCCTTGATGTGATTTTGGAGGTATATTCTTCCATGTTTGTCTCCAACACCGAATTTTCGTTAAACTTGTTGAAAAAGTCTCGTTGGTGGCCAGAAATCGAAAGTGACTGCTCAAGTATAGAGACACTCTCAGTGGGTGGTAGTGAAGCAGGTGCAAAAATTTTGGGGTTGAAATTCTTAAAGTATCCTAATGAAAAAGATTTACCTGAAACTTTAAAACTTTTGATAGCCTTTTTGATAAAAGAAGGCTTTGTTAGTTTCGGTTCCATATTCAAATATTTGAGGCCAAATGACGATGACATGCTCCAACTCGAAAAAGATTATAAAAAGAGCTTGGAAGAAGAAGTCTCCAAATCGGGAGCGAGTGCATTGGCATTGGCTGCACCATTGGAAGATGACGAAGAAGCTTCAGGCTCGACTGCAGTATCGAGTAATAAACATACTCCTGTCCCAGTCAATGAAGTAATAAGCATTGAGAAAAGATTGCATTTTAATTTCAAATTTCAAATGTTAAGAGTACTTTTGGGTAACGGGCTTTATTGGCCTTCGATTTTTATTTTGACAAAGTATCCATTTCTTGCTCATATTGATGATGAGATTCATCCCCTTATTAATAGAATTTTGGACACAATGATTGAGCCATTGTACAATCAAATTAAACCCTTCAGTGATGAAGATTTAAAAAAATTACAGAGTTCAATCAAAAATCCCATTTCAAGACAACATAATCATATCATGTATGAAGATTTTGCTGTTACAGAATTGTTAAGTTTCAAACCAGAAATCAAAAGTTACGGACAGAAAAAGTTCACTTATTTTTATAAGACTTGGTCAAGCATTTTACCCAAGATCAATGATGTCAACAGTTTTTATGATATTACAGGCGAATTACTTAAATTCAATGGCGTTAAACTTTCAAAAAATATTGAAGTTTTTATCAAGTTTTGTGACATCATAATTTGGGACTTGAAGAAGCTTGAGGAAAAGTTGAAAGTTGATCCAAATGATCAAGAAACTTTGGAAAAGAAGACAAAATGGTTTCATTACTTCAGAAATTATATATTCCCAGCAATGTCAGTGATTGAAGAGAATTCAATTGCAATAGAACATGCTTACACCATCTTGACTTTCTTCTCCATTGAAGATCGGTTCAGTGTTTATGGTGAATTATATCAAATTTTGGCAAAGAATAACCCATTCATTAAAATTTCATATAACAAAGCGGAGAAATCCACCAAGGATATATTAAGAAGATTATCAAAAGAAAACGTTAGATCAATGATGAGACGGTTGGCAAAAATTAGTTTCTCAAATCCGCTCCCATGTTTGTTAACCATACTTCAACAAATAGAAAGTTATGATAATTTGATTCCTTTGGTTATTGAAACAGCAAGATACTTCAATAACTATGGTTGGGATTCATTGACAATTGGTATTCTAATTAGACTTACTGTCGATGGAAGATCTTCAATCCAAATCAATGGTATGAACGAAAGAAAATGGCTTCAATCATTAGCTATGTTTATTGGGAAAATTTGTCAAAGATATCCAACTTTAATTGATTTGGATACGATATTAACATTTTTATTAAAATCATTCCATCAAGGAGACAGTTTGGGAGTCATCGTTTTAAGAGAAATCCTATCTTCGATGGGTGGATTACAATCTATCAACAATTTGACATTGAGGCAAATTAATATGATTAACTGTGGCTCAACATTAGAGAAGTTAGTCTACAAAACCATTGACGATATAAGGTATGAAAGATTTAAATCAGGAGAAATATTAGTTAAAACATTACTTGAACTTGATGGGGTAAATGAATTGTTGATTCTTTTGTTTCAATTGGAGAAAAACAGTATTGCTGGATCAGAGCTTACTCAGTTGAAAGTTTTGGCTAGTAAAAATGATGATTTAGATTCAGTGATACATTTCTTTATTACTCTTATCAGTTTTTTTGGGGATGCTAATCAAATCTCCAAAGTATTATTAGGTGCTAAAGATTTTTATCTCAACTATGGTGTTTCAATTCAATGGATCTTTGAGATATGGCGTCCAATTTTAGCTAAACTTGAAACAGAACAGCAATCGAATTCTACTGCCATGGAAACAGATGAACCTTGGAGTACGGTATTGAAACCTTTCATTGAAGAAGTTCCAGATATATTACCATTAAATGTGATAAGTCATTTAACTCCGGGATTATTCATTACATTCTGGCAGTTATCATTATATGACATCAATTATTCAAATGAGTTATACGATACTGAGAAAGAAAAGTTGGCATCAAACATCAAATCGATGAAAGAGTCTAATGCGATTTTAGCTAAAGATAAAGATGCTTCAAGATTGACAATTGAAAAAGTCAAAAAAGATCTCAGTCTAAGCGAAGCTTACCTCAATTCTTTCCCTACTGATAAAGCGAATCATTTAAGTCATGACGAGAATATTAATAAGAGATTGTCGATTGAAGCTTCCCATTGGTTTCCGTTGAATGAAAAAGATAGCATGAAGTTACAAAACAGAATGTTCCTTGAACACTGTATCTTACCTAGATCTGTTCATTCATCCTTTGATGCCGGATTCAGTTCTAGTTTTATCTTTAAGCTTCATGACTTGAAAACCAATAATTTCAATGTGATTGGCTTACTTGATGAATTAATCAAAAATAAAATTTTATTCAGCACTTTATTCACTTTAACACCAGTGGAATCAGAGAATTTGGGATTATTTTTTGCTAATATACTCCATCATTTACAGGAGTGGTCCAAGGAAGAAGTTTTCAATAGTAAAGTGAAGTCTACAATTTTCACAAGCGATGGTGAAGAGATTTCATATGATGATTTCCGTACTCTTTTGTTTGATTATCATGAGATTATTCTTGAAGATATGGCATCTTCTTTGACTGTGACTGAATATATGTCAAGAAGAAACGCAATCACATTCCTTAAGAACTTGTTAGGAGTCTACCCGAATGTTGAAGACCATTGTGAGAGAATAGTACAACTTATCCAAAACATTTCCCAGACAGAAACAAGAGAAGACTTGAAGCTTTCTTCCAGTGCATTGATTGGACACGTGAAGTCTAGGTCTAAAGAGTGGGTCCATGTTTGGGACTTCAAACCTATCCCAATTGAAGAAAAGGAAGCTTTGATTAAACAGAAGAAGGAGGAGAAAGAAAAGCAAGAACTTAAATTGAGAGAACAACAACTTAAAGAGAAAAAGGAGAAGGAGGAAAAGTTAAGAAAAATTAAAGAGGAAGAAGAGAAAAAGAAGAGAAAAAATTTACTCAATTATGATTCAAAACAATCAGGTGCTCCACCTACCTCTTCTGCGAGAAGCGAAACTAGAAATGAAACTTCCCGGGGAAGATATGATAATTATTCTAAGGTTGATAAAGCGTCTGACGTTAAGCCCAAATTTGGTGAAGGATCGAGCAGATCTCGGGACTATAAAACCAATTATTCAAAGGGAACTATTTCAAAAGATGCTAAGGAAATTGATTCAGTAAGATCATCTCAAGCAACACCTGAAGCTAAATCTGAGATCAAATTAGAAGTCAAATCGGAAGTAAAACCTGAAGTCAAATCAGAAAGTAAACTCGAAGAGAAAAAGGTTGAAACTGATCAAGATAAGAATGAAATCCATAAGCCCAAATCTACAGATGAGAAAGCGTCAGATTTAAAGGCCAGACTTATGAAGGCAAAGAAAGATTATCAGGAAAAGTCAAAGGAGCAAGCAAATGATGTTAAGCCTAAGGAATCTGATCAGAAACATGTTTCAAGGAACAGAACTCCTCTACCACCTCAAGAATCATTATCGATAGAGACACCCGATCAAAGATATGGAAGCAGATACAATGATAGTTACAATAACTCGAGGTTCAGAGAGAAAAATTCACTGATTAATTCTTCATTACCAAGAGCACCACAAAGATCTCAAAATAACCACTACGACCGAAAGTTATCAACTCCTCCAAGTTATACAGACAGAAAGTCAATTTCATCTAATACCGGTCCTGAGAGAAAGGCACAATCATCTAATGCAGGAAATGAAAGAAATCCTCATCTTCCAAGTACTGGAAATGATCGGAAACCAACTGCTTCTACCAGTGTACCGGAAAGAAAACCAGTTCCTTCGAGTTCGGTAGCTGATCGAAACCCTGTGCCATCAGCCGAAAGAAGCAAACTTCCTATTCCTCCACCTCCAACCAGACCACCTACGAAAGCTCCATCCGCTTCTCATTCTTACCAAGATAGGAACAAGCAGAATCCACCAAGAACTGGAGCACATCCACCATTACCCCCTCCCCCACCACCTCCAGTAAGCTTGAAAGCCAAAAGTGACAACTTCCAAAAAAGGCACCCTAGATCTGAAACTTATGACAATAGATCAGATTCATACCAGCCCAAGCGAAATGATGGTTATAGAGGTGATTATAGATATGATCAGAAAAACGGTCAAGGGAGACCAGATAACAAGAGACCTCTGGACTATAATAGAGGATATAACAAAAAGTCGAGATACTAATTCAATATTAAGTAATAAATATTAAATATTAAATATTACATTATGTATAAATATCTATAAATTATCCGACATATATCTATTTCGATATTTCAGGCCAATTGCGCTTCTTTAATCGATCCAGCGGTCAACAGCTTCAATTCATCATCTATCAAAGATTCCAAATCTTCATCGTATTCCTCGTAAGTATTGGTTACTTCTATTTTTCTCCTTTTTGGTGATGAAGTCTCTTCATTCTCTAGTGATTCCAAGAACAAGTCAATTTTTTTCAATTGATCTACATGCCACTTCAAATGACGGGATAGATCGTAATCTCTAGTAAATGTTCGATCACAATTTTTCTTGGGGCAATTCAACCGATTCAGAGAGAAATTATTCAGCATCAATCCGATGATGGAATTTTTAGAATTTCTAAGGTTCTTGTTCAAATCATTTATCGACTTAATTGATGTTGGAGCTTCTGAATGACAATCAAGATTTTGGGACTGAGATTGAGATCGAGAATCATTTTCATCGTCATCATCATTTTGGTCCAACACTTCGTATCGCTTCAAATCTTTAAGACTACCGATTTTGGGTCCATTTTCATCGGTTTCATTCAAGAGTTCTTCCAATCGTATTCTCTCATTTAATTTCAATAAATCATCAGGAATATTTCCATCATGATAGGTTTTGTAATGCTCAATTAATTCCAATTTTCTAGGGAATTTTCCCACATTACAATAAGTGCAATTCCATAACTTGAGCATTTTATGCTCATCATGACTTAACATGTGTGATTGGAGACCTTTCTTTCCAACACATCCTTTACCACAAATAGAACATATCAATTTCGGATGTTCAGTCTTGATATGAAATTGAAGTGCTGACCAAGTTTTGAAGTTTAAATAACAACTTGGATGGTCACATTGATAAGTAGGTGAATCACCATGATATTTGAGATTATGCTGAGCAAGACGATATGGACGAGAAAATGATTTATCACAAATCTTGCAGGTCAAGGATTTCTCATGAACTGACAAGATATGATGACGTAAAGATTGGTGTTTGTAGAAGGATTCTGAGCAGCCCTCATGAGGACACTCAAAAGATTTGACATGGGTGATTTCGTGTCTCTTGAGGTGCTGTTGGGAGTTGACACCTTTACCACAAATGGAGCAGTGAAAGGGTTTTTGGGACTCTTCTTTATGTGATAGCATGTGATTGTCGAGATGTGATTTACGAAGAAACGACTTCTCACATCCTTCTTGTTCACATACATAGGGTCTATCATTAGTGTGAGACCGTTTATGCTGCTCCAATAAAGAGGGCTTTGAATAGGCTTTGACACAGTCGGGAAAGTCACAGAGGTACTTTTTGGGTCGCGACGAGGTGGATGATGACATATAAGGCTCAGTTGTTTATTTAAATCGAATTTTGAAGGATGTTGATGGGGCAGGCTTGAGGATATTTAGGTGAATTTTCAAGCTTGAAAGTAGTATTAAGTCAGAGAAAATGCAGGGGATTTTGATGGTTAGAGGATTTTGATGGTTCAATCTTGGAGAAACGACTTGTCTCTGTAGTTCACCTACTTCAAGACCAAGATCTCCCAGGTTATTGTATTGGATGAGGTAGATGGAAAGTCTTACAATGTTAGTAGTCGCACTATATGCAGGACATTCGAGATGGGAGATGATGAGTGGTGTGAAAGTGTAAAAATGGGTTGAAAAATCACTACATGCAAAAATGAAGTGTTAAATGGATTGCTTGCATGTAAAGGTAGAAAAGAAAATTTAGATGTTTTTAAAATTTTTGTAGCTACATTTCTAGCTTAATATATTATGTAAGTATAACACTTGAAGCTAGAAATACTCTTGAACCGGTTGAAGATTTTAACAAATTAACCAAGTGTATTTTAACCTCATAAATATGACGTTCAACAAACTTTCAAGAAACTTCCGTGATAGTTTAGTGGCTAGAATTACCGCTTGTCGCGCGGTAGACCGGGGTTC
>JAJMGF010000067.1:0-27199 GCA_030568495.1 Suhomyces chickasaworum
CCAACGTTGCCATCGTTGGGCCCCCGGTTCGATTCCGGGTTTGCGCATTCTTTTTGGTTTTCCCTTTTTGATCCCTGCCAAACTCCGAATCTATACTAAATTCATCTCACTCAATCTACTCTAAACATTCCACGTTACTCTTCTTTTATCAAACCTTATCAGATGCCATCTTCCATACCTTCACGGAGAGGGGTGATCAGGTATTTGAAGAAGAATTGGGAGTTTTCCATTGCCATATTCATTTTGGCATACTACTTGATAACTCATGTGATACTTGAAATTGCCCATAATCATCATGATTCAGGTCTTAGTGCTCATTTAAGAGTACTTCCTCGCCAGGTGATCGAATATTGGGATAAAACCGTGTCATTGGATTCCCAATCCACTTCGAAATACGCGTATATTCAGTATGCTACTGGGTATGATTATCTTAATATGGCGATTATGAATTTTATACTTTTGAGGAAATCAGGCACGGTGATCAAAAACTTGGTGATCTTGTACGATTCGGACTTGAGCTTTCACCATGCAGATCATTGGGACAGATTGGAACCGCTTGCTCAAACTCATGGAATTCAACTCAAACCAGTGCTGTTATTAAAGGCTCACGTTCAAGACAATTCCCACTGGTCGTCTTCATTCACGAAATTCCACATCTTTGACCAGACCCAATTTGATAGAGTTGTTTACTTTGATTCAGACTCTATGTTGACTAAAGATAGCGGTGGTAATTGGCAAAATCTTGATGAACTCTTCAAGATCCCTAAGGAGATCAAAATCGCTATGCCTCAAGCTTACTGGCTCAATAACGTAGTGGAGCTGAAAGAAGGATATCAAAATATCTACCATAAAACTGTGAATGTTCCAAACCAGAAACAATATGAATCAGAGATCGAATGGTTAGTCAAGTCCATCCATACCAACGATGAATATTTCGAAAAACTACCAAAGTTGATATATGAACATCATAAATATGATAACAGAGATGACTTTTTTGCAAACCACGTCATAGTTTTCACACCTTCCAGATTGATATTCAAGAGTTTGTTGAATTATGTTTTCAGTCCTTGGTATTGGCATATTTTCAACCGTTCCAAGCTTAAGAAGAAGACCGAATATGACATGGAAGTGCTCAATAAGTATGTGGATGACCAATTGAGAAATCAGGATAAAAATTTCAAGGTTGGTATTCTTCCTCACCGTACCTATGGTGTCTTGACAGGAGAATTAAAAGAAAGATGGCATCGTCGATTTGTGGTTGAACCTCAATTTCTCCCATTTATTCCAAAACAATCGAGCGAAGAATGGGATGCATCCAAGCTTGGAAAAGAGGCTAAATTGATACATTTTTCAGATTCACCCATTCCAAAACCTTGGGAACTGCAAGATCTGACTCTGTACTATAACCAATTCAAGATATATTGTAGGGAATCAGCAGAAAAAGACTATGGATTGTTTTATGAGTTGTTCCCTGGTGAATGGAAGCCAAGATTAGTGGACGATTGTGATGCGGTCTTCTTATGGAATTACTACAGATTGACGTTTTATGAAATTCAAAAAGATTATTGGGTGGTGTGAAATCATGGAATTGAAGCCTTATTATATTTCATAGATAGATGGTATTTTTGTTTCAAACAATATTGAATGAAACATTATTACAGAATTAAATCCACATTAAACCAATATCTACGCATTTCGACAAATATTAAATATTAAATATAATATACGGTTTCGATCTTCGTGAGTATACTATGACGTATGTAGAAGTATAGTGATTAAATATTGACAAATTCGTGATTGTAGAAGGGAAAGAGTCCCAACCATAGCAATTAAGCAAGGGTGAGAAGAAAGGGTGAAAAGAAAAGGTGAAAGAAAAGGTAAGACGAAAAAGGTCAGATGAAAAAGGTCATAGATCATAAAAGCAATAATTAATTCAAAGAAATAGATTTGGAGTTTTTCCGGTTCTTGCTATTAAGGATCTGACAAAAGAGCCATCGTTCAAAACATTGGTGGGGGATTCGAGTTGAATTGATGGGATTATTATTTGGCTTATTTTATCCTGCAAGATTAGGTTGCGAACGGGTGCAACAAGTGCAAATGTAGCAAGATAAGAAATTGGAGCCGGAATAGATCCAAAACAAATTAAGATAGGATTGAACTATGAAGAAAGGCTTAGATTACTGGTTTGAACACTGGACTACTTAGATTGGAACACATTTACTTAGAGTGAAACACAT
Source organism: Suhomyces chickasaworum (assembly GCA_030568495.1). Classification (NCBI taxonomy): domain Eukaryota; kingdom Fungi; phylum Ascomycota; class Pichiomycetes; order Serinales; family Debaryomycetaceae; genus Suhomyces; species Suhomyces chickasaworum. The sequence continues at coordinate 2,238 of JAJMGF010000067.1, forward strand.
TTACTTGTAGTGAAACACTTTTGAGTGAATTATATTGACTGTATTTTGATTATTGACCGGATTAATCAGAGATGAAGTCAGAGGTAATCTTGGATGTTGGGGCTAACACAAGAATAGCTTCCAAGGGTACTTCTAATTTTGACCAAATAAAGGTACATTTGGAGACACAGAAAAAGATGGTAATGGATTGTCCCCATTAAGCAATTTAAACTGAATTGAGTAAAGTGAGTTGAGTGTTGATTTTTAAAATTGAGATAAAATGGCCAAACTTCCACCCAAAGCTGCGATATGATGTTAAAGTTCAACTTAAAATCGGATTCCAAGTCCATTAATAGAAGTGCCATTAATCCTATCTAGATAATTCTAGCTAATTCCATCTAATCTAATCAATCCCATCCAATTAAATTCATCTGATTAATCCAATCCATTTAATCCATCCAATCCAATTAAATTCATCTGATTAATCTAATCCATTTAATCCATCCAATCCATCCAATCCATCCAATCCATCCAATCCATCCAATCCATCCAATCCATCCAATCCATCCAATCCATCCAATCCATCCAATCCATCTAACTCCTCTATTAAATCCATCTAATTTAATTCTAGTCTATGGGTTTATCTCATTCTAGTCAAGCTTCTGTGAACTGAACTTTTTCAAGGGTGCGACTTTGCCAATTAAGTCCTAATTGGGTCACAGCCACTTTTCCATGTAAATACACCCACATGTGGCCACTCCAATTATCCACCAACTCCCCAAAACCAATCCCGATCTTTTCTAAATCCCAAAACTCCTCACCCCATTTTATTCACTCTACCACACTCTGCCACTTCTAAGATTCTTCCCTCTATCCGTTGGGCTTTTCATGGCTGATTGTTCATGGCTCTCATCCTCATTCTTTCCTCTCACAGAGTGAAGTCGCACTGCCTGTTTACCTTCCAAATTTAGCATAAAAAATTGATCTGTTACACAAATCTTAAAGGGATCAAATTGATTTCATATTCAAACCCATCGATTCATTTCCTTTTATCAACAATGAATACTTTGGTGACCAGAACCCTCAAACAGAGGGCGTTACCTGCACTTAAGACCACCACCCAGGCGGCAGCTGCTACCACCAACAAGAACGGATTACCACCGTTGTCTTCAGCAGCTAACGGGGCTGCCCAAACATCGGAGTCATTCACCACACCTCCTATGGCCATTCCAGACAGCAGTAGCAATCCATTCATTGTCAGAGAGCACAACCCCTCGGGAACGGTGTTTATTGCCGTGGGGGTGATTGTTGGTGCCATTCTTCTTGCATTCATTCTTTACCATTTGATCGTGTCGTTGTCAGCTTCTCGTAATGCCAAAAAGGCCGTGGCAGGTGATCGCCAGTTGTACGAGAAGTATCAATACAACAACAATACCGCATATGGTGGTGCCAACTCGCTTACGCCATCAACAACCAACATGGTGTTTGACTCCAAATTACCGTTCTTGAGTCCTAATAAAACTGCGTTAACTGGCTTGGGAGGTGGTATGGCTGGTTTAGGCTCCATGGCGGGTGGATCGGTGGTTGGGGATAACTCTACCATCTACGCTTCTGAAGCAGGTGCTGCCACCTCGAAACATGACTTGACCAAGATGTTCATTTCCCCTACCGCAGAAGTCATGCAACATAAGAGAGTACGGTCACAATACGGTGGTTCGACCACCAACTTGTCATTGTTGGGAGGAGGCTACGGAGGCTCTACCACCAACTTGAACTCTCCAGGCAACCGTCACTCCACCTTGCCAAGTTTGTACATCAACAACGACAACAACAATAGTGAATATTCGCTCAGTCAGTCAGGTAGCGTACCAGCGCAAGGAAATACCCCTAGATCCAACAGAAAGACCATTCCTTCCATGTATCTTGAAGATTTGATGGATGAAAAATAATCTCTTCACTAGTCTATTCTGTTTCGATAATTCTATGGAGATGATAAGCTAGATTCAATTTAGAATGTGGTGCAATAGAGAATTGTGAAAGAAAAGTGTTCGCTGAAAGAAAACTGTTAGCTGAAAGCTAAGTTAAAGAATTTCTATTATAATAAATGATTTTGATTTGACGAAAGAAAATGATTCTGAATTCTTGTGACTATAAGAAAGCTCGAGTTTTGAAAGATCAAAAGAATGTAGCGTATTGAGACAAAATATCACTAAAATTTAGTATCTCTCCTATTATCATAACGATGGAGCTATTCTAAAGTGTAAAGTGAAATACTAGTTGAAAATTTGAATTAATTCACCAGTCACAATGGCCAAGTGCATATTTTAGTTTGTGGGGATGTGAATGCAAATAATTTACTAGGACCCGATAGTCCAAAATCTATCAAGTAAGGATCCTCAAAAGCATCCTAAGACCTTCGTAACTAAAGACATGCCAAAGCACATATTTACCTAATTATAAATCTGCTCAATCCTACCATTGGTTTCTGAACAGTATAAGATACAATTCTTGAGACTTTTAATAACCATCAAAATCGGATAAAATCAGATAAAGTCAGATAAAATCAGATAAAGTCAGATACAATCAGATAAAATCAGATGATATCAGTTGAAATCAGAAAAAATCAGATAATACCAGATAATATCAACCCACCATTCACTTTTATAGGGTGCAAAGTGCAGAAGAGAATTCCATCTGAAATCATGTGAATGGCTCAAACTACTGAAATGAGCCAGTAAACGGTAGAAGAAAAAATATACAGATTCACTCCACCAGTTGCTCAAGAGACACTATTGAAAACGAAGGAATTGCTCAAGTTAAGATCCACGGTTATGGGCTCAGAACAACTACCACCAATTAAGTGAAGAAAGATGCTTTGGTGAGAGGTGGACTACGGTGGACTACGGTGGGTTCAAGGTTGAGGTTGAAGATCAATTCAATTTGATTTATAGGTATTATAACCATGATCCCCCACTCCCCCACCGTAGACCGAAGGCGGGCCGATGTAGGCATATTTTGTCAGCATCAACTGATAGAAGCCACTAATTATTGTAGATTCTAGAGCCGAAAGTATCACCTCATGAAAAGTGGTGGAGGTAATAGCGAGCCCCGGCATTGATTTCCGAGCACTGAGAGATGATCGGATCAAGCACAACAGCATGGAGGAAGAGTTATAGCATTGAGCAATAACGACAAAAATAACGACATTGCTGAAGCAATTGAAGTATTGACGTATTGTAACAAAATCATAGCAACATTCTCAGAATTGGATTATTTTCAGGTTAAGGGATCTGGTCTACTATTAGTTATGGTCGGATTTATGGATTTCAATGTATGCCTTGGTCAAGTACTAGATCCGACTTGGAGGGAGACCGAAGACAAAAGGCTGAAAGGCTGGACCACCGGATATGGTGACTAAGGCGGGGCGGCCTGTAACGGCCGTTCCTGGAACCGTTGATACGTCGTTTAACTGCCGATAATAGACCACGGGGACCAACGACTGGATGTTTTACCGAGGTAGTTTGAGCGAGTTTGAGCTCGGTTTAATGGCATTATGGCATCGCCGGCATCCACGTCACATCATGTGACTGGAGGTCACGTGACGTTAAAAATATGCCCGAAAGTTCTCAGAGAGAAACCGCGGCTCCCCTCCCCTTGTCTCACCCCACTTCACGTCAACCAACGGTGCACCTGCGTTATGACCATTAACTCACTTTGTCTATCTGCCCACCATGTCACCAAAGCTCGGCTGGTTCCCAGCCGTCCCGAATTCGCCCGCCTCGACCCCACTTGTGCCCCATGAGCCCCGTCCTCTCGCGCAAGCAACCAACCACTGAACTCACTAGTCATACGCGCGCTCTGGTATTTTCTGCACTTCTATGCATTCTGTGTTTTCTCATGACGGTTCGGAGTCGGAAATTTTCACTATATAATCAGGTGAATTCCCCTGGGTGCACCATCTTTAAGGTTGTAATCACCCTACAATTCAAGTTAGATTATCATTTGGAGTCCGACTCGAGCAAATCCCAGAAATTACAGATATCCCAGAAACTCCCAAACTTTCTTGGTTTTATCGATTTTATTGACTTTATCGTCTTTCTCGATTTCCTCCCATATCATCTGTGGAATCACCAACTCGTGTCTACAACTTGATTGTTAGTTTTCTAAGACAGTGATCAACAGTCTAAACTAACCGCCCAGTTGAAACATTCACGTCTCAATTGCTCCATTGCTGTTTCTGTTTTCTGCGCAACCACATCGCATTTGATTGATAATAGCAACTTTCACGTGGCCTTGAGTTCAAGTTCAAAAGTTCAAAAGTTCAAGTTCAGTGTAATTTCCAAAGTTGATCTTTTCTTAAGTGATGTCTCGTTATCTCAAAACTCCCTTGGCTAAGGGACTCATCGCCTCGGCTTCAGCCGTAGGTGCCGTGGTGCTTTATCTCGATTTCATTAGACCTCCTGTGCAACCAACTCTTCAAAACTCCTACAAGCCTTTAACCAAAGACTTACCTGCTCCTCCATCTCGTGAAAAGCTCATCGAAAACCTCCGTAACACCAAGAACTTTGACATGTTGATCATCGGTGGTGGTGCCACTGGTGCCGGTACTGCCGTTGATGCCGCTACTAGAGGTCTTAACGTGTGTTTGTTAGAAAGAACCGATTTCGCTTCTGGTACTTCTTCCAAATCCACCAAGATGGCTCATGGTGGTGTTCGTTATTTGGAAAAAGCCATCTTCCAATTATCCAAGGCCCAATTGGACTTGGTCATTGAAGCTCTTAATGAGCGTGGTAATATGTTGAGAACTGCTCCTCATTTATGTTCTGTTTTGCCTATTATGATTCCTGTTTACAAATGGTGGCAAGTGCCTTACTTCTTCATGGGTTGTAAGATGTACGATTGGTTTGCTGGTCACCAAAACTTGAGAAGTTCTACCGTGTTTTCCCGTGAAATGACTAGTGCCATCGCTCCAATGATGGACGACTCGAATTTGAAGGCCACCTGTATCTATCATGATGGTACCTTCAATGATTCTAGAATGAATGCTACTTTGGCTTTTACTGCTATCGATAACGGTGCTACTGTTTTGAATTACTTCTCTGTCGAACAACTTGTTAAGAACTCTGAAGGTAAAATCACCGGTGTTCGTGCTAAGGATTTGGAATCTGGTGAATCTTTCTCCATTAATGCTACTGCTGTTGTTAATGCCACCGGTCCTTTGGCTGATAAGATTTTAGAAATGGATGAAGATCCTCAAGGTTTACCATCCAAGGTTGAAAAGCCTCCAAAAATGATTGTTCCTTCCTCTGGTGTCCACGTTGTTTTACCTGAATATTACTGTCCAAGAGATATGGGATTGTTAGACCCATCCACCTCCGATGGCCGTGTCATGTTCTTCTTGCCATGGCAAGGAAAGGTCTTGGCCGGTACCACTGATACCCCATTGAAGAATGTTCCTGCTAACCCAATTCCTTCTGAAGAAGAAATTCAAGATATCTTGAAAGAATTACAAAAATACATTGTTTTCCCAGTTCAAAGAGATGATGTTCTTTCAGCTTGGTCTGGTATTAGACCTTTGGCTCGTGACCCAAGCAAGATCCCAGCTGGTGAAACCGCTGGTGCATCTTCCACCCAAGGTCTTGTCAGATCTCACTTGGTCTACACCTCTCCATCTGATTTGGTTACTATCACTGGTGGTAAATGGACCACCTACCGTGAAATGGCTGAAGAAACTGTTGATACCGTTGTGAAGAAGTTTGGATTGAAAGAAAAGATTCCAGACCTTAAGCCTTGTCATACCAACAAGATTATCTTAAATGGTGGTCATGATTACTCCAAGAACTACTCTGCTAGATTGATCCATGAGTACAGAATCCCATTAAAGTTAGCTAAGCACTTGTCTCATAATTACGGTTCGAGAGCTGCTTTGATTTTGGAATTATACCACGAATCTGACTTCAACAAGTTGCCAATCACTTTGGCTGCTGTTAAATCCTTTGCCCCATCCGAACAAACCGCATCTACTGATAATCAATTAAGTTACCAGTCATTTGATGAACCATTTACAATTGCTGAGTTGAAATACTCATTGAAATATGAATATATCAGAACCCCAATTGATTTCCTCGCCAGAAGAACCAGATTAGCTTTCTTGAATGCTAGAGAAGCTTCCAGTGCCATTGATGGTGTGGTTGAAATCATGAGAAGAGACTTGAAGTGGGACGATGCCACTACCAAGAAGATGGCAGATGACGCCAGAGACTATATTGGAAAGATGGGTATTTCCAGTAAGAGATTTGATGTGGAAGAATTCGTTGTGCAGTAATAGAGTATAGAATGTACATATGTGTCATGAAAATAAATAGCCTCAAAAGTAATGGATAATAATTGTAATTAAAAAATTGTTAGATGGTGTGATCCATATAAGATCTAATAGAAGATGATAAGCTGAAAAATATCAGTTAATAATATGAATTAATTGAATGAAATTGAACTATAATTATAATTCAATTGTAATTGAATTTTGAATTGGGTTAATATTGAGTCAATATTGAGGTAATATTAAGATATTATTGAGTTAACATTAATAGATTCAAGGGGTTACTATGGTATGAACTGAATTAGTTTTAATTATGGATTCAATAATATTTCCATATTAACAGTTGTCATAACGATATTAAACATGGCAAAAGGATTAAAATAATTAAGAGTTTAACCGATTGACACAACAAATAATTCATATCGAAGAAATCTGTAGATATGCTAAATTATGCCACTGGTCCAATACCTCAAGGAAGTTTAGAATCCACATTCTCCATCTTGAAATAAAGGAAATTATTTAGTTCAATCTGCCCTAATAAGCTTATACCGAGATTGAAATCACACCACTATATGTCAACTGCATGAACTGCATGAATTGTATGCATTACATATAATTATTCTTCTGGTGGGTGATCTATTCAAGCGTCCTGGGGTTTAGCCCGAAGGTCCGAAGCCTCCGAAGCCTCCGAAGCCAACTTAAAATCATCCCGATGATCCGGGCACTTAATCCATTCGACCGAGTCTCTCCGAATTCACCCAGTTCACCGAGCATTACAGCCCCCACTCAAGGTGTCAGATTTTCAGCCTCGTCAGTGGGAATGCGACCGTGCTGGTGATAGACTAATTATGACGTCACTGCATAAAACTCAGGTTGGTGTCGTGGAGAACTCAAATTTTAAACATCCGTCCTGCACACACAACCACTATCGACAACTGTAGACCTACACGTACCACCTGTCACTTCAGCCCTACCATGTCCCAAGCTCACCACAAGCACGGAAGAGGCCATGCGAGGGGTCCGTCCGTCTACGAAGGAGACTTGAACACCAGCTTTAGCTTTGGGCTGCCTCTGGAAGGTGCTCCACAGCCGGCGGTGTCCCTCCCCGTTCCTCAAACCATCCCCAACCCATCACCACAATTCCCTTCAAACTTTGCCCCTGCCCCAGCATCGGCGCCAGCATCAGCATCAGCATCGACATCTTCGATTAAGAACCCATTCGTTGCCAATTACCCAGAAACAAAAGCATTACTTCCTCGTCTAATGGGCACCTTCCCAGTGTTGGTGGCTTTCCCATGCATTCTTCTCTCTGGTAGTATGGCATACGTATCAGAAGACATATCTCATGCCACAGCTTTCACTGCAACCATTGCGGTCCTGGTGATGTTGGCGTCATGCTTTCTTCTTGTGGTCAAATTGATCGGGAACTTCAATCTTATTGCTCTCAAAAACACCAATGCACCTAGCGCAGAGAACTCCTTCATTTCTAATTTCACCCTTTTGATGGCCGTGGCACTTGTTTATTTTGCTGCAACTGTGCTGCCCATCAGTAGGCTTTCTGTGGTGTTTTTGGGACTCTATTTAAACGAGTTCAACCTCTACACCTTCATCACTTTGGTGATAGACATTTACGTGGCAGATAAAGAATCCAATTCCCATTGGGCGGCAATAACGGTGATTTTGGGTCATATTTTGGTCGTCATTGCCTTCAAATTGCTTTATAAGCGTTTGGTGTTGTCATCGGTCTCTAACACCGTCAAGGGACTCGACTTGAAAGTGCTTATCATGGTTGCACTCAGTTCATTCTTGGTATTATTATTTCTTCAGGGGTTGAGTTTTAGTGTAATTGGAGTGAATCTTGCTGCCAGTTGTGTTTTCATAATCTCTCTTCATGAAGCAGACTTTGCATGTTCTAGAATGGTTCCAGTTCTCCTTGCTGCTTTAGCAATTACACTTGAGTATATTGTGATCTCCAAAAAGTTGAACTTTATTGTACTTCTTAACGTTCTCTTGCCATTATTAATTCAACCGGATAGATCCAGAGAAATTGCTGAAGATGATGAATTTGGCACAACTTCTGTTGCTGAAGAGCCAGTCACTTCTAAATCCATATTAAGGGAACTCTTGAGTCATTCAGATACTCGTGCCATCTTCAATTTCCTTTTGTTGAATACAACTTTCATGTTTATCCAATTGCTTTACTCATTCAGATCAAAATCCTTGGGTTTACTTTCAGACTCTCTTCATATGGCTTTAGATTGTACCTCGTTGGCATTAGGCTTATTCGCTGGAATCTTGTCAAAAAGAGAAATCAATGTTAATGGTAAATATCCATTTGGATTGAGAAATTTTGAAATTCTTGCTGGATTCACTAATGGTACTTTGTTGATAGGAATCAGTGGAAGTATCATTTTTGAGGCCATCGGTAGACTTTGGAATCCTATAATACTTCAAAAGACCAATGAATTGATTATTGTATCAATCTTAGGGTTGCTTGTGAATTTAGTTGGTATTTTTGCATTTAATCATGGTCACGGCGAACATGGAGGGCACACCCATGGGCACTCTCATGGACATTCTCATGGCCATAGTCATAGTGGTAGTCATTCGCATGAACACTCTCATGATTCTCAAGATTCAGAGAAATGTCTGGAGCCAGAAAAACAGATGAATGATAATATGAAGGGTATTTTCCTTCACATATTAGCTGATACCCTTGGATCGGTGGGGGTGGTGATTTCTACGTTATTAACTAAATTTTTCCATTGGGAAGGATTTGATCCCGTGGCGTCGATAATTATTGCATTACTCATTTTCTTTTCAGCAGTTCCATTGATCAAATCTACAGCTTTTACCTTATTGCTCAAATTAAATACCGAGAAAGAATCCAAGGTCCGCTCGGTGTTGAATGAGCTCACACATATTAAAGGATTAAAGTCATTTACGACGCCTCGGTTCTGGCCAAACTCAGAAAATTCTATCAATGGATATATCCATATTCAAATCTATAGAGGTGAGAATTCGCTTTACATAAAGAAGCAATGTGAGCAATTGTTTCATCAGGAAAAAATCGAGGTTATGATTCAAATGGAAAATGACTATGATGATTGTTGGTGTCGTAATGATAGTGAGATTACGTCTGTTAAATGAAAGTGAAAAATGAAAATGAAGTATGAGTGACGGGGAAATCGTCATAACGTCATTTGTCCAGCTCCCTTGAACTGAACAACTATCACCACTATCACCAAACTTATAGTTAAGTGCACCAAAAAATTCACTAAAGTTCACTAAAATTCGCAAACTAACATGGCAACTTCATCTAAATGCTGTTTAAAAAGTGACTGGGTGCCTTTACATGTCATGTATATTTATTACTGCTACTACCTACTACATTAGCCATACCACTATTAATTGTATTAGTACTCATCTCTGTAGTATGATTGAGTGCGATGCGACCTTCGCACGACCTATTATTTATAATCATGTTACAATTGTTCCAACAAGCTTATACAAGCATCAATGTCTAGAGTGGGTATTCTTGCGTTAGGCCCCGCTGGGGTCGGAAAGTCCACCTTCTGTAACTCTATAATCACCCACATGCAATCCATAGGAAGAAGAGCACATATTGTCAACCTTGACCCCGCCGCAGAAGCCACTCAATACGAATTCACCATCGATATTAGAGACTTGATATCTTTACAAGATGTCATGGAAGAAATGGATTTGGGACCCAATGGTGGCTTGATCTACTGTTTTGAATTCTTGCTCAATAATCTCGATTGGTTGGACGAAGAAATCGGTGACTTCAACGATGAGTATTTGATCTTTGATTGTCCCGGACAGATCGAGCTTTACACTCATGTTCCAGTATTACCCACTATTGTTAAGCATCTTCAACAGTCATTGAACTTCAACTTGTGTGCCACATACTTGTTGGAAGCGCCATTCATCGTGGATAACTCTAAGTTTTTCTCAGGAGCATTGAGTGCCATGTCAGCCATGATCCTTTTGGAATTACCTCATATCAATATCTTGTCAAAAATCGATTTGATTAAGGATGAATATAGCAAGAAACAATTGAAGAAGTTTTTGAATCCTGACCCATTGTTATTGGCAAATGAAGATGAAGAGTTTAACCCCAAATTCTCCAGACTTAATAAGATGATTGCTAATTTGGTAGATGATTTTGGTATGGTGCAATTCTTACCTTTGGATTGTAATAAAGAAAGCACCAGTGTGGCGACCATCTTGAGTTATATCGATGATGTCACTCAATGGAGTGAGAATCAAGAACCTAAAGAATTGGTTGAAGATGAGTATGAAGAAGAAGAAGATATTACTTATGAGTAATAGTTGTACAATAGAGCATTTCTGGGTAACCAGGCAAAATATCAAAAATAAATATAAAGAAAGAAAAAAAGAAAAAGAAAAAGAAGAAATAACTTCCAATTGTAGATGTGAATGGGATATCGTTTCGAACACTTCTTCTTGAAGAGCTGGTAGTAGGAAGGGTAAGGTAAAGTACCAGTCCATGCCATCACGTGACTCCACATTCAAATAGGGATTAACTTCACCAAAATGACAGTTTTTCATTCAACGATTTGGTGGAATCAACCACACTGATCTCCACTTTCAATCAATCTAGTTAAATATCTTCATTAATTAGTTTTAATTAGTTTTACCTATGTCTTAGGTAATATTGTGCAGTGCACGACCTATCCGGCTCAAGTCACATGAGCACATCTTCAAAATTATCAACAACTTAACTGCCAGCTTAAGTACTTTCACCAAGTATGGTTCAAATTAACGAGGTCAAAGACACCAAATCCAGAGAAAGCAGAACTGCCGCCCATACTCACATCAAGGGGTTGGGACTTGATGAACATGGAGTGGCCAAAAAGGTTGAAGGAGGGTTCGTTGGGCAATCCGATGCCAGAGAAGCTTGTGGAATTATAGTGGACTTAATCAAGAGTAAAAAGATGTCTGGTAAGGCAATCTTGTTGGCGGGATCTCCTGGTACTGGTAAGACGGCGTTGGCATTGGCCATATCTCAAGAATTGGGCCCAAAGGTGCCGTTCTGTCCCATTGTGGGATCTGAATTATTCAGTGCAGAGATTAAGAAAACCGCTGCTTTAATGGAAAATTTTAGAAGAGCTATTGGATTAAGAATCAAAGAAACCAAAGAAGTTTATGAAGGTGAAGTTACTGAATTGACTCCAGAAGAAGCTGAAAATCCCCTTGGTGGTTATGGTAAGACCATTAGTCATGTTATTGTGGGATTAAAGACTGCTAAAGGTACTAAGAATTTAAGATTAGATCCAAGTATTTATGAAAGTATCCAAAAAGAAAGAGTTGCTGTTGGTGATGTCATTTACATCGAAGCCAACACTGGTTCTGTCAAAAGAGTTGGTAGATCCGATGCTTATGCCACTGAATTCGATTTGGAAGCTGAAGAATACGTCCCATTACCAAAAGGAGAGGTTCATAAGAAGAAAGAAATCGTTCAAGATGTTACTTTACATGATTTGGACGTCGCAAATGCCAGACCACAAGGTGGTCAAGATGTTTTGTCTATGATGGGTCAATTATTGAAACCACGTAAGACTGAAATAACAGAAAAATTAAGATCTGAAGTTAACAAGGTTGTTTCCAAGTACATCGACCAAGGTGTGGCCGAATTGATTCCTGGTGTTTTGTTCATTGATGAAGTGAATATGTTGGATGTTGAAATCTTTACATACTTGAACAGAGCTTTAGAAAGCACAATTGCTCCTATTGTTGTTTTGGCTTCTAACAGAGGTTTAACTACCGTTAGAGGTTCTGAAGATGACCAAAAGGTTCCACATGGATGTCCTCCAGATTTGATCGACAGATTATTGATTGTTAGAACTTTACCTTACAACAAGGATGAGATCAGGATAATCATTTCCAAAAGAGCCACATTGGAAGGTGTGGCTATTGTTCCAGAAGCATTGGAAAAATTGGCTACTCATGGTGCAGAAGTTTCTTTACGTTATGCTTTACAATTGTTAGCTCCTGCTGGTGTATTAAGTTCTACCGCTGGTCGTACTGAAATCACCATTGAAGATATTGAAGAGTGTGAGCTTTTATTCTTGGACTCTCGTCGTTCTATCAAGGTTTTGCAAAATAGCAAGGACTTTCTTTAGAAAAGAATGTAAAAGTGTATATTAATGGAAATTTTAAATAACTTATTGTCCCAATTCGTTACATTCTTCCAAGAATGCTCGAGGCGACAAGATATCTGTACTACCGTAAATGACTTTTCTACCTGAATTGTTCAAGTTAGACCATTCTTGTAAGTCTTGATATTCAACGTAATTTCCACCTCCGATAACAAATACTTGTGCTTCTTGATATGTTTGTCTTCTTGGAGGTTTGGTGTGTCCACCTCTTGACTTTGGATCAAAATACAAATACTCATCTGTCAATTGAATGGATTCATTAGATGCGTTAGTAGGATCCATAATGGCTTCAACGATGCTTGTTATTGGTAATTGTTTTTTTTCAGGGATGAAATTCTTCACCTTGGAAGCAATTGAACTCAAACCTTCTGATAATCTACCTTCAGTCAAACCATAAAGTCTGGAAGATAATCCACTTAATAAAGCAGATGAATTACTATTGCCAGCACTGTCTGAGTCTCCGCCAAAAATATAACTTTGGGAACTTTGAGAATTATTCAAGTTTGAAAGGTTAGTAAGTTTGGTGAGTTCTTTATGTTTTAAAACATAATCCAAAGCTCTGAGATCAACAGTTGGGTATTTTTCATGGAAAATCTTCTTCACTTTACTAACATAATCACTAGGTAAATTGTTGACCAATAATATCAAAATTAAGAATGTTCTTAATTTATCAATTGATGTATCAATAACTTCAGTTTCATTCAAAAGGTTCAAAAATTGTTGAAGAATCTTTTGATCACTCAAGTTCTGTTCAATCTCGAAGAACTTATCCAAATTCTTGGATTGTAATTCATTAATCAAAGATGCCAAAATGTCCATATGCATATCCAAAGTTGATTTTCTTAATGTCAATTCTGGTAAAGCATCCACAGCCTTTTGAATGTTAGCGGTATCGGAGCCGTGATTGTCAAAATCGATATCATTCAAAGATGTTATACCAGTTTGATTAGTCAAACTCAATGTATCCTTTTTATATTGACTTAATTCGATATCAGCATTTTCAACAACATCTGGGAAAGGCAATTGGGAGTATCTATTCCAGAAAAAATCCTTAGGATCGATGTCGTAATTTTTAACCACTGGCTTAGAATCTGCACCTCCATCTTTGGGTATTTTTGTCAATTTGACGGTATTTCTTTCAAGCTTGAAAACATCACTGATCATACATTGATAAATCCAAGAATGTGAGAACATGGATGCCAAGTCAATGTTACGATCTAATAAAACCAAAACAGGTCTTTGTTGATTGTTGATGGATGATGTCACAGTTGATCTGGCATTATTTAAGTAATCTCTTAATTTCAAATCCAATTGTATGGAAACAAACTCGGCTGGACCACCTTTAGAAGATCTAATAATAGGAATCTGGTCTAATGTGATGATAGATGATAACAAACCATTTGATATTTCATCAACCAATTGGTTGATTATATCTTCATTAGTGTTTGGTGCGTTAAACTTGGTAAATATTTTTTGTTGATTTAACGAGAACAAATTTGGTTCAGTGACGATGAAATCCAAATATTGATCAAACACTTGTTTGATTTTAGATGATTTTCCTAAAAGAGAAACTTTTTTGGCGAATTCTTCTAATAATTCACGATTTATAGATGATGTGAAATTTATGTAGAAACTTTCATAAATGTCGTTCTTTAAATCCTCAATGATGTGGAGGATATTGTGAATGGTTGGCTCGACAAAGTAGACCGCAGGAACATCAGGAAGAGGCGATCTTTTGCCATCGATTAACGAATGGATGGTTATGCCGTTCTTCAACAAGTCATTAACTCTCAATACTGACGACAAGATCAAGCGAGATTTCTGGTCCAAAACTAAGGCTTTCCAGATGATTTCTTCATTTTTCAAGCCTTTGCTATTGTCATCGGCCTTGTTGAGGTTGAGCATCCTCTCCAAGGTGGCGATTTGTTTATCTCTTAAAGATGTGGTCATGATGGGTGGTAGATTTTAGGATCGAATCAACGTCTTTGAACAGAGGAAAAGGAAATAATCGGGTATTTGAGTGGGAATTAGTCTTGGGTTAAGACGCTAAGCGGAATCCTGAAGCCTTTGGTCGAGGAATCAATTGAGTATTGAAGAACCTCTTGGATAGCTCGAATTAGATAGGCTACGGTGTTTTTTTTGGGAGTGAACATGTGTGCGGATGACTGCCTAATTGGGTAATGAGCATGCAAGCGTGCGAGGTGCGATTAAAACCATAAAAATATAACCGTAGTAATTTATTAATTAGGACGATTACAACTCAGAAGACAGAGGAGATAACAAGGAAATATGTAAATATTGTTGGTGTATCAGTCTATTCTTATAGAGAATGAAACAAAAACAAAATTAATAATTACAATTTTTGAGATAAGAACACCCCATATTAAATAGTGAAGGTCTAAATAAGACAGAGGATTGGAATTGGTGAGGATTGGAATTGATGTGAATATTGGAATTGGGATTGATCGTGTAATTTACTGGTGAGAGATTTCTGATGGACGATGATTGGATTCCTATTTGGTGATTGTAATTTTGAGTGGTGGGGATCACTGGGTGGTGATTTTGGGATTTTGGGATTATTTGGGGTTGATTTGGGTAATAGGAAGACTCCTCAAACTTGGGGGTTATCAAGATGTTTAGCAATTATCGATACGGTGGCTGCAACCATCAACCGAGACCCCAAAGCAGATGAACGCAAATATGCAAAACATGCATTAATGGGCTGATATGACGATCTGGCTTTAGAGTCTATTTCTAGAAAGGGGCAATTGGTTTCATGGAGAGGCAATTGATTTCATGGAGGGGCAATTGGTTTCATGAGGAGCAGTCGATTTCATGAAAGGGATAGTTTATTTCAAGCAGTAGTTTCATGGATTTTAAGATATTTTACATGGATCTCACAAGCCCCATCTTGGTTGCTTGGGCGACCTACCAGTAGTTGGGAACACCTACATAGTTTGAGACTATTACTGTTTGTATTGGTTTTGAACGTTGGAAACAATCGCATGTTCAACTGTTCAGGGCTTCATGGGTTCTGGTCCAAGTGGTCGCGGAACGGAAGTAGCTGAAAGGTGGAAAAGACCACATCCGAATACCAACCAGAAAACCAGAAAAGGGATTAATTTCTACTAAGGAGAGAGCCATCAACTTCCAATCCAACACCAAACTAGTTTATTAAATCAATTCTATATATACAATTAATAGTACAGAACAGGGTGGAGAATAGCACCACCTCTGTTAAAATCTCACAAGAAAGCAAAGTAAGCAAGTAAGCAAGTAATCAGAATAATCAGATAATCAGAGTATCATCAAGTTTCCAACCAGTAATGATAAATCAGATCAAATAAGCCAACCATTCACCCATCACCCAAACCACGGAGTGGAGAGTTTGGGGGTTGAATTAGTATTATCACTGAATCAATGGTATTAAAGCATTGCCCTGGTCGATCCCGATCTAGCCACCTCTGGTTTATTATAATGAGGACACAGGCACAGACGACATAGGAAAAGAACTGTTCGACAACTTTTCAACCACTGACTAGTACTGGTACCAGTTATAGGTATAGCTCATAATGCAGCAGTTCTGGAAATTACCCACACTGTTATTTCTTCTCTGATTCTGTTATTCTAGGAGACTTCTATTCTGGCAGTCACCGGTGGTTGTTGTACGGTATCTGTCCAGCAATATTTCGCACCCAACTACCACCATCACCATCGCCTAATTACTCCGATACTCCACAATACCCCGAAGAACTTTGATCTTACCGTAGATCTCATGGTCAATAGTGTTGTCTTCTGCCTTTTCATCCTTCGTCTTGTTCTTACGCTCGGTACCAGGCTGGGGCCACACACAGTTTAACCGAAGCCGAGTACACTCAGCACACTTAGGTTTGGTTTCAGAACAACGCTTCTTACGCTGACGACAGGTTAAGCAACCCATTCGAGATCTTCTGGCCACCGGCTTGGTACCCTTTCCCGAGTGACCATAGGAAGAATTCAGCGCATAGGGAGACGATGAAGATGAGGACGAAGGCTCGTACTTGACGGTGGGGGACGATGTGGATGGAGATTTGCTGCCACGCCTCTCCTTATAATTGGATACTTTATGAGGAGGAAACGAATTATCACCAGCTCTAGTGCCGGGGATTTGTTGTGGAACCACCAGTGGAGTGGCAGGGTGTGTGGGATCCCAATGGTCAGGATTTTGATATTCTTCAGGTTGAGTGGAAGTGTAAGAGCCAGGAGAAGTATAATGCATTGGCTGGCGGTAAGGGTCGTAATTGGACACTTGAGGTTGAGCAAAATGGCCATTATCGTACATGGGATACGAGTTCGCATGATGCAGATGCTGGTGCTGGTGCTGGTGTTGGTGCTGGTGCTTGGGGTCTTCATGGGCTTGCGGTGGGTAGTGGAATGGAGGCTGGGGTTGTTGATAGTATAGCGAAGAATGTGAGTGATCCACGTATTGAGGAGGATATGGTTGTTGAGCTTGGTATCCTGGAATGGTGTAGCGGGACGACAGATTGGAATTATCGGATGCAATGGTACCACCGCCAGGCATAGTGGAGATACTACCTGACATGTTAGGTTGGATCTGGGTAAGAGTTGAAGGGAGAGGTTCTATTTTAGCTACTGAAGGGTAATTGGTAGCAGGAGGAATCTCGGACACGGATACGGACACGGTAGGAGGGAGTGGCCGATCCAGAGGTTGATTGAGGTTGAGATTGATGAAAGAAGGAGATGTTCTATTGGAGTTAGTATTAGAATTTCCTGAGGAGTGGTGATGACCTTGAGGGTTCCAGCCTCTCATGATGAGACAACCAATTGGAAGAACAAGTTAGGACAATGGTGAAGATTTGAATTGAGTTGATTCCGGTAGGGAACCAAGGAACCAATAGCTTCAAAAGCAAACCAATAGCTCCACAGGGGACCAATACCACCAAAAATGAACTGGCCTCAATCAGACACCACCAACAGATACCGATACTTACCTTAAAAGCCGGTATAACTCAAATGAATTGAGAAATCAACAACGATGGAATATCTGGGGTTGACAGTTTAACACCAGATAAAGATCAATCAGCAGGGAGCAACAAGATTGACAGGAAACACCGGAGACAATTGTGCTTAATAACAACGGAGAAGGCACAGGCTAACAATTTAAGCACCAAGCACACCAATGGGTTGTTGCGGAGATAAACACAGTGACAGCAGGTGATGTGCGAAGTGGCCGGAACCAAATGAACCAAATGAACCAAATAGACCAAACAAAATCAGCGATGTTAACACTGAATTAGAGCAGGTAATGGAGGGGAGAAACTAACGGAAGGAAACTGAAGGAAACCCAAAACCCAAAAGTCAAAATAATTGATGAGCAAGATGGAAGGGAAGATGGAAGGTTTAACTACGTTTTGAGCGAGTAACCTCCGTGTATTGTAAAATTGAGATGGTTGACAGAATAGCGGTTGGTTGAGTATATGTAGTAAGCGGGTTTCCTGCGTGACTGATTAATTTGTGAAGGTATTTCCTAAGGGGGGGATAAGATAGTTTATTTTTTGAGTAAGCGAATTTGATCCGGCTGTTAAATCAGCAAGATTTTGTGATAATGAGCAGATGTTGAAATGGACTCACAGAATCGAGAACGTTTGACAAATTGAGTTGTTGGGCCTGAAGCAGTTAGTTTGAACTATTTTTAATGCCAAAAAAAAATAATAAAAAAGAAACATTGGTGGTTTAAGAATGGGTTTGATATATCATTGAACAAGTTCTAAGTTATGGATTAATATTGGTTGATGTTGGTTCAAACAGTTATGCAAGTTAAAGACTGGTCCAGTGTTTAAGCTTTGTCACAAACCTCGACACTTACATGATCATTCTGCGCTCGATGTCTTGTCTGTATGCATCAGCCCTCACAAATTCACATCTGTGCTTTATGCACAAAATATAATTTGAAAATAAAGTTATCGGCCAAAAAATAATAAATTTTACTTAAAAAATATCTAATGGCGCGGGACATAGGGTCTTAGGCGAATGCAACTAATGGTAGTGGTCTGGGTTAAGTTATTACAAACGGTAATCGATGACAAAATGCTTTAATCTGAAACTCCGTAATGACTATAATGCTAATTGTTATGATTCATGATTCAACTCCAAATAATATTAAAATTTAGAGAGAGAACGATTCAATGTGGGCCCACTACTAATATAAAATTAGCCAACTCTTCCACCACTGCCATACATATTCAAAAAGCCGCCCTTACATGAGCTGTCGCTTGTAATCAGTATGTTACATCTGTTCCGTGGGGCTTAATGGTATCTAGAACCATAGGGACCTTTCCAAGTAGTTGTATGCCTGATGGTTTCTAGAGTATTGCAGTATGACACTATATGCCAAAGTTCCCCCGGCGACTTCCGATGTAATTAGCATCAATTTCCATCACAGAAACGGACAAATCTGTACGTCAATATGGATTAAGGTTTAGTGGTTTTAGCTGCAGTTTGACCAGAGTAAAAGTTGTAAACAATCACACCTTCTGCTTCAGGATATCAACCACATGACGAGAAGGGTTGATGACGAGATGGACGGAACCCTGATTTCTCCCTTTGGTGCCAATAGAAATTGGACCCCTACCCAATAGGTGTGCGTGTCGCAGCGTCTTGCAGCGTCTTGCAGCGTCTTGCATGCACCAGTTGAAGATATGGTTATGAGCACCAATTGAAAAAAATCAAAATAAGCCAAAAAAGTTTCGCACATAACGTTTAACCACTAAAGGGAAGGAAAAAGAAAGTAATTGTTTACAGGGCGAGCGATAAGTGGGGACGAGAATGAGATGGCTAGTTAGAAAAGGAGGGGGCTTACTAAAGATGGATATGAGCAGTGGCTCTAGACTATCAAAGTTCTGAATTTGGTTAACCAGTATTTTTTCCTGCTCAAGTATTTCCGAATAGTTGCGTTTCTATTGATGAATTTGGTAAAGAATGCGTACTATTGTAATAACTAACAACTAACAACTAACAATCAACTACGTAGCTGTAAGTATTATGGACCTTTGCAATCACTTGCATAGTAAACGTTGGTAGATGCATTAAAATGCGTTCGATTAATAGGTACATATATGATACAATAATACAATAGTAAGTTGTGTTATGATTTGTTAAGTTTGTTCCATGGCTAACTTCCCCACTATTCTCCTTTATTCCAACGTTGCAGACGGCTCAATTAATTAATGCACCTGATTTAACCGAGGTTTCAAACAATGCTGGATTACATCATTCCACTAACTTCGGTGATCTGTCCGAACCACCCGTTGGATTGTGTGTGTTGATGATGGGAGATTATTCCGTTGAGATGGTTCCTCTCACCACCGGTTCGAGTCAAACCTGTCTTGATTAACCAAAAATGGCCTGATCCTAGGTACCATTATGCATGGTGGAAGCCACAGCTACTATCAACCGAGAAATATACATATTTATGCAGGAAGCGTAAAATGACACAAAGTATCAGTTCCAGATGCACTAACAAAGTTTCCCAACCTCCTCCTCCTATTACTACCTAATTGGTATAAGGTAACGATCTATGCCAAATACGATGCAGTCCAAGCCCTAAAATGCGGAACTTGAATGTCACCTTTTCAACCGTCAGCACGCCACGAACTAGCCATCAACGGACTGAATTATTTTTTCTGTATTGACCCGTCACCCGATGGAAAAGGTAAAATAGTCAACTAGTAATAGAGCAAAAGGTAAAAGGTAAAATGGTAATAGAGAAAAAGTAATAGAGAATAATAGTAATAGAGAAAAAGGTAATGATTCTCACCCCTGAATTAGAGAAATAATTCCATTCTTACTGGAAAAGTCACCAGTTACCTGAAATTTTCACCAGAACATGGTAATGATACACCATGGAACCCCGAAGTGAAAAGTCGGTGAATATTTGTCAATTTCAAACTAATGTTTTATTTGTTTGGAAATGATATGATCACCATCAGGTTGGTTGCAGGGTTGAAGGGTATAAGGTTGGGCGAGACAGATCCAGTTGGGCTGGCTATGCAAAGCGCAAAAGTTTCTATGCGCGATTCCAGGGTCTTCCTCCTCAAAAAATTGTGGGTTACCTGCTCTGCATAAGCGCGATGAAGTTGACAATCTCGAACTATTAAACTTATATATGTGGTCTTTTGTATAGTGAATCATATCACTAATGGTATCAAGGGTTTAAGTTGAAATATTTGGGAATTTCTAACAATTTCTCCAAATTTCATCTGGCTGCAGGTGTAAGGGGTGAAACCTAATTACAGTTGTAGTTGGTTTGCGCACTTTCACTAAATGTAGTGCATTAAATAATGGATAATTTGGCTGGGAGTCATTCAACGCTTTTTTGCTTTTGCCTTTTGCTTTATGGCTTTTTGGCTGGTTTGTTTGGCTGGTTTGTTTGGCTTTTTGCATTTGGCTTTTTGGCCGTGCGTAACCGGTTGTGATACGTAGTTTTTTCTTAACTTTGCCATCCGTCTAAAACCTGCTTCCACACCGTCTGCACTGCGGGCTAACCATGTTCTTCCAGGCACCCAGGGCACATTGAAAGGACAACTTGGAATATTGCGGACTAATTAGACCCACCCAGCCTCCACGTGACAGATTAGACTGCTGATTGCCTTTTGTCTATTGTCTATGGGCACATTTGAACGGCGGAACATCTTGCCGAATGCAATGCACGTTTCAGACGCATGTGAATATCCCTACTTGACAGGACAACTGCATGACACATTGTGAACCTTCTGCCGAGTTTACAGTCCAAGCTATCTCTTGTAATTACTAATATACATGCCCAGCTAATCATCCTCGGCTCTACAATAAAACCCTTGATCTCTAATCCATCCCAATTCCACCCAACGTATCCATTCCAATTCCATCCGTAATCCATCCGTAATCCATCCAACGTATCCAGCGTATCATCATAACGAGCCCCGAACCTTTCTCTGGTTTAGGATCCAGGCTCAGACTCCAGGCTTCAGGCTCCACCTTACTTCAACCCTCTGCTACCCACCACCATTCGAACAGACTCCGCGGGATCCACCAAAAATCCGGCTCGGGGATTATTTCCTACCTCAGGTTTCTGGTCGATCTGGTCAATTTGGTCAATTTGGTGCAGTGACCGTCTTAAGGCATTTTCTTCGTATCTTCAGCCATTGCATTGTCCATCAAAATATCGGTCCACACCTCTCTACTCTAGCACACGGGTTGGGAACTCGCTCGCTCCACATTACTATGTTAGTATGGATAGCGGTATTTGTTATGATTGTTATAATTAGCATCAATACAGACACTCCTTACATTATTGATCGCCAATGCTTTAAAATAACAAGCTTTCTAACTATATTGATAAGAAAATAATATTGAAAAGTTGAAAATTTCCTAGGTTAAACTAAAGATGCATATTCGGTGAAGCTAAATAACGTCAGGTTAACAATTAAATAAAAATAACCCGGGCCAAAAAATAATTGCCAATTATAGTTAGCCGTAACCTGTCGAACAACCTTGGTTTGCTCCCAATAAGGACCGATCCCTGCACTTTTCTTCCTCCAATGCGGTAATGGTACAGTTGACGTACAGTTGATGCACATTTGATGTACAGTTGGTGTATTTGATGGTGTTCAGTCATGCACGATAGCACCCCATGCGGTGTAGGACTAATACTAATCAAGCCATTCGATAACTGGCATGGTATAATGGGAAACATCATGATGATGAGGATCGTAACTATCGTAATTATCGCAATCACCGTAAATGCGCTTGGCTATTGGTTTGGCACCCACAACCACGTCTTTCAATTTACTGTACCGAGTTCGAGTTTGGCTTTGGCTTTGGCTATCATTGCGAGTCTAATGTAGAATGCGCCGCGGAAATCGCTACCATTCCTTCGATAATATCATCATCACCACCAACACCTTGGCATTAAACTCAGTGTAGGCTTGACCTTGCGACCAAGCTAACCCTCAACCCTTAACCATCAGCCCTTAACCCTCAGCCCTTAACCCTCAGCCCTTACCCCTCAGCCCTTAACCCTCAACCATTCTCTTAACCATTCAATCATCCATTACCGCTCCGCCGGTTTCACAACTCCGCCGGTTTCGCAAACTGGGCCGGTTTCGTCTCTCACTTAACCTTTTCCGCCGATTCTGACATTCCTACATGCTAAACTTCTAATCAGATCTGACCATGCCGTTAGTCAAAGATCATGCATGATGAGTCTAAAAATTCTATTGTTATAGTTCTTGATGTGGGATTAATACTAGAAGCGGTTGCGTGGTGTAGTGAAGTGAGGCCATGCTAACTGAATAATAATATTACAATAGCCAAGAGCGCATTATCGAAACCGGAAAACCGAAATACTAAAAAAGCCAAAAAGCCAAAAAGCGAAAAAGCGAAAAAGCGCAATATACAAATCTATGGTCGTAATGGATTAGAAAATAACTAATGATACTATCTATATAGTTGTTCACATCATTGGTGGGGCACCCATCATTGGTGGTGCCGGGCCACCAGCACCCGCACCTCCTTCCTTTAATGAAGAACGACCGGCCTTCAATAACTCATCACATAATAATAAGTTAGAAGCGATACCGGTGGCAGCAGAAATGGCATTTCTGAATACTCTGAATGAATCCCAAATTCCTTCGATAGTTGGGTCCATAGGGTCACCTGACTTCAAGTCTACACCGACGATACGGTTGTCGGCGATTTCATCTTGACAGTTAGATAAGGTCTCCAATGCATCTAAACCAGCATTAGAAGCTAAAGTCTTAGGAATGGTTAAAAGAGACTCGGCAAAAGCTTTGATTCCTGACTTATTACGGCCCTTGTAGAAAGTTTTGGCTTCACTGGAGTTCAATAAATAATCGTTACAACTCATCCAGAATGCACCACCTCCAGGTAAAACTGCTTCATCTTTTAAAACGTTAGAAACAGATCTCAACCCATCTCTTACGGCATCCTTAGTTTGTTGCAAAATGTGATTATTGGATCCCTTGATCAATATGGTAGCGGATTTTGGATCCTTATTCTCAGTGACATAAGTGAATTTATCTTCACCAATAGCATTTTCATATACCAAGCCAGAGTAACCTAAGACATCTGGAGTCAAATCATCAACAGAATTTTGAGCTTCACCACCACAAACAAGTTGTAATCTTTCCATATTTCTTCTCTTTGCTCTTCTCAAGGCTAAAATACCATGTTTTGCTAACACATCTAAGGACATTGGATCAATACCCTTTTGATTTATAATGACAAAACCCTTGTTGGAGTTCAATTCACATACCTGGTTCTTTAAGTCAACAATCTTCTTCAATTTTTCATCCACAAACCTTCTTTCAGAAGCAACTAATTTCTCTCTTTGTTCTGCACTGGAGTAAAAGAATCCTGAATTGACTTCGGTCTTTTCATATTCCAAGGAAACGTTCAAAATCAAAACGTATGCATTTTCTACTCTTCTTGGCATGTCTGGATGTCTTGCACCATGATCTAACACCAAACCTCTGACCAATTCGGTGTCTCTAGTATGGCCATGTTGCATGGTCATGATTTCAATCATGTGCAAGTCCATGTTTCTCTTATCAGCTTTTTGAACATTTAAAACCGCGTCAGTAACAATAGGAGTTAATACATCAGTTAATTCACCAGTAACTTTGGTAGCCAATGAAGTTCTGGCAATCTGTAACAATAATTCTCTATCAAAAGATTCCGGTGTTTGCTTGAAGGTATCCAAAAACTTTAACGAGTTTTCTCTAGCAACTTCAAATCCATCTACTATCACTCTTGGATGAACTCCTTCACTTATAAATCTTTCTGCTTGCTTCAATAATTCACCCACCAAAAGAACAACCGTACTGGTTCCATCTCCAGTGATTTCATCCTGAGCAGTGGCAGCACGAGCAATCATCACTGCGGTAGGATGTTGAATTTGCATTTCACTTAACAACACCTTTCCATCCTTGGTTAACTTTAAACTGCCTGCTCCATCGACCAAGAGCTTCAAGGTACCTTTTGGCCCCAAATTGGAAGCCAAAACTTGCTGTAAGCCCTGGGCGGCAGCAATGTTGACTTGTAATGCCTGGGAACGTCTCAAGGACTCTGCCTTTGGGTTAAGAAGTTGAATCGAAGACGACATGGGAGTTGAAGACTTTGGTTGTAGGTGATTTGAGTTTTCAACGCGATTTTTCCGGTACACACACGTCCCATAATTAAAGAAGGCAAATATAAATCCAAACTAGACGAACGGATGGGACCGGGAAATTACCCATAAAAACAATAAATTGGCTGCTAAAACTGACGGGGCTAGTTGTTATGACATGTAGCAGATTTTTATTAAACTTTTTGGTATGAATTGGTGTTAGCTAAGAAATTCAAAAAATGGACGAGTCCGGAGTCGAACCGGAGACCTTTCGCATGCTAAGCGAACGCGCTAC
>JAJMGF010000068.1:0-26185 GCA_030568495.1 Suhomyces chickasaworum
GACTCTTATGCAGGACATCAAAAGGTTGCGGGTTCGACCCCCGCATCGGGCTTTCTTTTTTTGGTTTACAAATGGAATGGAATTATGATGTTGTGCAATCACCTATTGTTTTTGATTACAGAAGTATCCTTTGTTATTGATGGAGGTTCTAAAATATTCATTCGTGGATTATGCCAAATATTTATGGCAAATATTCATTACAAATGAATGAACTAGTAAAGAGCTTATTACTTAAATATGATTACTAAGATGTTTCCAGATCTTTCCAGATGTTTTCTACTAGATCAGCTTTTATGAGGTAACTGGCCATATTCATTCTGTGAATACCTCAAGAGAACCATTCAACTATTGTGGATTTCTTATCACAACCCAGAACAATTGATTTGCCCATAATCCTGATATATTTATCTATATACATTATATGATGTTCATTATCTACTTCGATGGTTTGAAATCCTTCCAAGAATGGTAAACTATTCTGGATAAGCAATTATATTATTTGCTTCAGCATCAGTTGATGAATCTTAAACTAAAAAATACTTTCATGCCAAATAATAAACCATCAGGTTATATTTTCTACAATTAATCGTCGAACCTGGGTGAATCTTCTGAAAGTGACACTTAGTCACAAATATCTCTCATCCTGTAGAAAATCTTTGGGTTAGGACTTTGCTGTCCAGAAGGACAAGTATACTTTTTCAAATACCATGAAATCGAGAACTAGCAATATGAAAGGAACTTAAGTCGCACTTGTTTAAAGGAAATGAACATCTAGGTCGATTTGGCTTTGGCTTTGACTACATATCCAAATCAACCAGTTGAAAGTATTAATATCCTTTGGTTTTGTGACGAACCGTCGATACAATTGACCCACAAACCCACAAAGCTATGCACCTAAAGATCTACTATATGCATGGAATCGCACCAAATTGAGTGCTTCCTTATACTACACTCGTCTATACTAAATTTTACCTATAAGGTGAAAAGGTAATGGGATGTTGCCTTAGATTAATATTTTCTGAGACCTTCTATTCTTCCACTACTGCAGCCGTTCCGAATTGGTGGATGCTTCGCGTGTTAAACTCAGCTCTAGCCTCATGCCCCGGATTTTGTTCTGCGCCAAACTAATTCAGATGTGGTAATCGCGACTTCTTTAAAAAAACACCTCACTCACTTCTTCAATCTCCACCACACCACCTCCTCATCCTCCTCTACCATGAGATTAGTTCAGCTCTTGTTGTTGGCAATTCAATTGGCATTCGCCGTGGCTAACAGGTCGTTCAAGCTCACCAGGGAACACAATGGTGCTTGTTTCAAGGTTGATTCTGTGAACAACAACACTGCCCTCACACTCGACTTCAAAGCCACCAGTAACTATGAAACCACTGAAGTGCCAGTGATTGTTTTCAACTATTTGGATCTTGCTAAAGTGGCCAATGTGCCCAACTTAGTGGAGTTTCTCAACGAAACTTATAGTAACAGATTTGAAAACTCGTCAATTATTGCCTATGGAGAACATGTGAATTTCAATTTGATCACCAGAGATGGTGTTAAGGAAGCGCCAGAATCAATTGCATTTGCTCCGGTAGGCGTCTACTCAGATCCAGAAAAGTATACTGTTGATGGCCAAAACCCCTCTTTTGTCAAGTATCGTATTCCAGAACAAGGTGTGTACTGTGTCTACTTACCCAGATACATGTGGGAAGGTGAAGATGGACAAGCGGTGCTTTACCCAAGACCATTCGAAGCCCAGGCTTCGATTATTGGCGAGCCACTCCCGGTTGGAATTGAAGAAGATGCATTGACCTACGTTAAAATCGCTGGAGGTTTAGGATTTGTTACTGTGTTGATGAATCTTTGTTACCAAGGTCAAGAAGTTTCCCTCATTGGAAAGATGGTTTACGGCGTTTTCTTCTTGAACTTCATCTACTTTGCCGGGTACTTTTCCTTGTATGCAGCAATGATGTTAGGAGTTCCAAAGCAACCAGTGTTGGACGTTTTCACCAACTACCTCAGATTGGAAAATACCTTACTTGACATTGTCATGAAAATTGTTGTGTTCTTGATTTACGCTGGCCATGGGGTTGTCCATAACCTCATTCCAGGATCACGTTCTCAATCCAAGTTCAAGCCTTCCAAAGTTTCCTCCATTATTGTGTATTCTTTGATTGCCGGATATGTTGGTACAGTTTTACTCAACCACGTTTTGGTTCATGCCAACAACAAGGAAGTCGTTTCTATCCATATCAATCGATTACCATTCGAGGTTGTGTCAAGATCCTTGATCTTCAGATCCTCATATCACCTTGATGTGATTTCCAATGAACTTCGTCCAAATGCCACCTTGATTTACAAGATTTCACTTGTCAATATTTTAATTTCTGCCCTCATGTTTGTTTTCTCGATTTTCAAAACCATCACCACCATTAAATCCATTAACAAACACTTGAAAACTGAAGACTCATACTATTTGACTTCTGACAAGAGAAGGGATGATAAATCAAAATTGTTGAAACCACTCAAATGGTCATTGTTCGTCCACCTTCTTCTCTTCAAGTTTATAATCATGCAAATGTTGTACACCTTATTCCTTCAACCCATTCAATTCAATGGCTACTTTGACATTGCCGAATGCTTGCACACCGTGCACCCAATCATCAGTAAGGCTGCATTGACCAAGAAGACCATTGAAATGTCTGAGTTTTTCTTATTGTGGGTGATTTGGGGTTTTGGAAATTACGGTTTGATGAAGCATGATTTGATCGGAGTGGATCCAAATTCGAATGTCAAGTCTGACAAAGGAAAAAAGATCTCGGAGAAATTGGAAAAGAAGTCCAAGAAGGATTTGAGACAAAGAAAGAAAAACAAGGATGAAGATAACAAGGAAGTGGAAGTGGAAGTGGAAGTTGTGGAAACCCAGAACATCAAGATCATTGAGACCAAAGCCAGCGACTCCGATTAGGGTCAAGTTATGGTAGACTCCCGAATCAGGTCACTTCTGTTGAGCTCAAAACTAGTTAGTCCTGCAAAAGTATTAATACACGTAAATAATATTCCCAGTAATAGATGAATGTACTATCATATAGCATAATCTACTTTTCTGTTGACGTGAACA
This sequence comes from Suhomyces chickasaworum, assembly GCA_030568495.1. Taxonomy (NCBI): domain Eukaryota; kingdom Fungi; phylum Ascomycota; class Pichiomycetes; order Serinales; family Debaryomycetaceae; genus Suhomyces; species Suhomyces chickasaworum. The sequence continues at coordinate 3,116 of JAJMGF010000068.1, forward strand.
TATCTATAGCCAGTCTCAAAAATTATAAATAGGGCTCTTTGGCCGAGCGGTTAAGGCGGTAGACTCAAGTTCTACTATCGTAAAGATGCGTGCGTTCGAATCGCGCAGGAGTCACTATTTTTTAATTTTTTGCATTCAGCACCCTTACATCATTCCATCACATGGGCCCTGGGACACCCCACCCAAATGTGATCAATACAGAATAGGTTGCCAGGTAGTGACAAGAATTTAACATCCCAATCAACCCAATTAATGCAAATAATGTAACTTACCCTATTTTACTCATCAAGTAAGATTTAACCAAGCAATTGTGCAAATATCACAAGGATCCATCTTAACCTGATTCAATTTGACCTATCTTGTCTGGTGTCATCTCTCCACTATTTTGATCTCTGATCTCATGACCCACCTCTGCTACTTTCTCGGCATACTCCATCTTGCGACAACCCTCAAACACAACCACTGTGACTGTGGATATAAGCACTAAACTCAAAAGAGCCCCACCACATTTCTATACTTCCAATTCTCCCAATTCTCCTTTATATTTCTCTCTACTTCTCTATACATCAAAGTCCACTCATCTATCTCCTTGGCCAGAACCCATCTATCGCATTGGCTGTGTTGGTCTCCCATGTAATTCTCTCCAATTTTGTCCTCTTCGACCTATCTGTCACAAATGGTCACTTTCTCTCCCATTAGATACCCCACTGAACTTTTACCTGGTCTGTTTTCTAGAGTATTGCAGTATGGGTTTTGTTTCCGTTCTTCAATCTTCTTCCCATCTTCACTGATGTCGCACTGCCCATGTTTTGCTATCATCCTATTTATAGAAGGCCATGACACCAGCCATAACACCAGCCATGCACCAGTCATAACACAGTGATGACCGCTAAGCCCGAATCATGACTGTGTGGATCGATCCGATGAATTGTATTGCTCCCTTAAAGATTATCTTCCCTTCCACCGCCAATCATCGAAGTGGCTTCCTTATACCTTCCACTCTCGCGTAGTGAAAAACTCGTTTAAAAGCCTCCAACTTCCCGATTCAACTATCTCGTGTATACGTTACAGTGCGCATCTTCCCCTTAGTTTTCAAGTACTTCATCTTCACCTCCAATACTTCTCTATAAGCATACCGCGTTGTTTGGATTCAAATTCTCCTAATTAGTCCTTGTTCCTTCCACCCGTGTCATTGCTATCATGTCTTATAGGCCATACCATCATAATCAATCCGATGAATCGATATCTGAATACTTGAACCCTCCACGTCATGGTGGCCATGGCCAACAATCTGGCACCTACAACTACCAGCATAATAACAGTTCGGCCTCGATAAATTTCCAGCATCCAGAACCCGCCTATAATGCCCACCATAGTGAAAACCCTGAGTATGACAACATCCTGGGCTATTATAACCTGCAAAGTCTTGAAAGGCCTACCAATATCTTCAATACTTCTCATATTCAACCTCCAAACTTGTCTCCCATCAATACTCACAATGATCCCTTTGGAGATAACCACACTGAAGGTTATGAAATGAAGCCAATGGCCTACGACGGCCATAACTTCCATCAGACCTTTGTTCCTCACGTCTATGAAGAGGAAGATGATGAGCATGATTTCGATAGACATATCCAGTACAACCAATTTGAAGGAGATCATTATGATCTACAAACAGTACATCTTCCTCAGAACGAGCCGGAACCTCCTTTGTTTGATGAATCGCCTTTTGGTGTGGAATCAGAGTTCAAGGAACCTCCAGAAGAAGAACCCGTCAGAGAAAAACCTCCCATTGGTATTGCAACAGGTTTAAACGGTCATTTGGTTTTGGACTGTCCTGTTGCAACTGAATTATTAACAAAATTTCCTGATTATAACCCTAATGAAAAGGATGGTGGCTTATCCAGAGAATTCGCCTACATGAGATACACAGCTGTTACATGTGGTCCTTCAAACTTTTACAGAGATGGTTATATCTTAAGACCAGTCCATTATCCCATGCCCAGACAAACTGAGTTGATGATTGTTATTACCATGTATAATGAAGATGATATCTTGTTGGCAAGAACTTTGAAAGGTGTGTTCAAGAATATCAAACACTTGGAATCAAGAACAAGATCCTCTACCTGGGGTAAAGATTCTTGGAAAAAGGTTGTGGTGTGTATCGTCAGTGATGGTAGATCAAAGATTAATGAAAGAGCACAAGCTCTCTTGGCAGGTTTGGGTGTATATCAAGAAGGTCTCGCTAAGAGTAGAGTTGATGACAAGAAGGTTCAAGCTCATATTTATGAGTATACTGCAAGAGTTGGTATCTCAAGTGTTGATGATACGGTTAAATTAACTACCGAGAAAATCGTTCCGGTTCAATTATTGTTCTGTTTGAAAGAAACCAATGCCAAAAAGATTAATTCTCATAGATGGTGTTTCCAAGCATTAGGTCAAGTTTTGGATCCTAAAATCGTGGTTTTATTAGATGCTGGTACTCAACCAGCAGGTAAAGCTTTGTATCATTTATGGAAAGAATTTGATCGTGATGCTCAAGTGGCAGGTGCATGTGGTGAAATTAAAGCCTTATTAACGAAAAGACAAATCCTTACCAATCCAATTGTTTACGGTCAAAATTTCGAATATAAAATTTCAAATATTCTTGATAAACCAACAGAATCAGTTTTCGGGTTTATTTCTGTGTTACCAGGTGCATTTTCAGCTTATAGATATGTTGCTTTACAAAATGATGTTAATGGTAAAGGACCTTTGGAAAAGTATTTCAAAGGTGAATTTTTACACGGATCTGGAGAACTTGATCCTAATGATGATGAATATGAATTGAAAAAGTTTCAGATGAAGGAAGAAGCCGGTATTTTCACATCCAATATGTATTTGGCAGAAGATAGAATTTTGTGTTATGAATTGGTTGCTAAGAGAGGTTGTGCATGGTTATTGAGATATTGTAAAGCTGCCCTGGCTGAAACTGATGTCCCTGACAAATTGTCTGAATTCATCTTACAAAGAAGAAGATGGTTAAATGGTTCATTCTTTGCGGCAATTTATTCCTTGGTCAAATTCCCTAAGCTTTGGGGATCGTCACATTCACTTGCAAGAAAACTTTTCCTTCACATTGAATTTTTCTATCAATTTTTAAATTTGGTGGTTTCATGGTTTTCCATAAGTTCTTACTTTTTGGTGTTCAGAATCTTAACCACTTCACTTGCTGATCCTGCGCTTAATTTTGCTCCTGGAAATGTCCTTTCTGCAATTTTATTATGGTTATATTTGGCATCCATTGTCACTACCTTCGTATTGAGTTTTGGTAATAAACCAAAGGGTACAGAACGATTTTACGTTGTTATCGTCATCTTCTTCGCCATTTTAATGGCTTATATGGTGTTCGCTGCTATTTTTATGGCAGTTCACTCAATTCAACAAATTTATCACAGTCATACACAAATAACCGTGGCATTATTTTTCAAAAATGCTGAGTTCAGAGATTTGGTTGTTGCTACGTCATCGACCTATGCATTATATTTCATTGCTTCATTCCTTTACTTTGAACCTTGGCATATGTTCACTTCATTCACCCAATACATCTTGTTATCTCCATCATACATTAATGTGTTGAATATTTATGCATTCTGTAATATTGATGATGTTTCATGGGGTACCAAAGGTGATACTGGAGCAAAAGATTTGGGTTCAGCAAAAGTCAGAGAAGATGGTACATTCGATGTTAAAATTCCAATCTCTAAAGAAGAGATTAATCAATCATATTTGGATCAATTAGAAAAAATCAAAAGTCCTTTACCTGAAGATACCTCACCTCATGTTCAAAGTAATGAAGATTATTATGCCTTTGTCAGATCCATGACAGTTTTAGTTTGGATTACTTCCAATTTCGTTGTCATCGCATTGGTATTACTTACTGGTGGTTTAGATCAATTTGTTAAGCTTGATAATCTTGAGCATGTTAAAACTCAAAGATCTACTGTATTCTTAACGGTAGTCTTATGGTTAGTGGCTTTCATGGCATTATTCAGATTTATTGGATGTATTTTATATTTGATCCAAAGATTAGGAAGAAGTTTAAGAGGTTCGGATCATTCAACTCAACCATTAAAACCTAAATGATTAAATCTACAAGTAACTAATCAAATATTATTTAGTTTTTATATTATACATAACACATATTCAAATGAACTTAAAGTAAACTCCAGAAATCAGTCAAATTCTCACCTGCACCATTGAATGCTAAGATGTTAGGGGTATCAGGACTAACTCCTTTAAGAGTATTTTTGGTACCGTACTTTATCAATTTTCTCTTCAAATCAGCGGGCTTGATTAACTTACCATTGGAGTATTCTGAGTCAAGATCTGGGTTCAAAGAAAGATAGTATGATAATAAACCAGCAATGTGTGGAGATGCCATGGAAGTACCAGACATAATAGTGGTTGGTGACCAAATGTATGTAGACTCTATATCCTCACCAGGAGCGAAAATGTCGACACAAGTTCCGAAATTAGAGAAGCTTGCCTTTTCATCGTTGATATTAGAGGCACCAACGGTAATTGGACCTGAAGCTCTTGCTGGTGAATAATCACAAGCATTGGCGTTGTCGTTACCTGCGGCCACAGCAACGTGGATATCTGCGGCTACGGCTGCATTCACAGCCAAGTCTAAAGCCTCGGAAACACCACCTCCTAAGGACATGTTGATAGTAGAACCCTTAAATCCCTTGGTTTTGGCCTTCACCTTCAATTTATGATCATTGACAGCAAATTCGATACCCTTGATGATATCGGAAGTTGAACCTACACCGAAAAGACTCATAACACCAACGGCCACGATATCGGCCTTTTTGGCGATACCATAGGTCTTGGAACCAATCACACCGGCACAATGAGTACCATGGCCATTGGCATCATACTTCAAGTGAGGAAGAGCAACTGCTGAACCCCAAGTGGCTCTTCCTTCGAAATCCTCGTGTTCGACCTTCACACCGGTGTCAATGACGTACGCGGTAACACCCTTACCGCCTTGGTCATCGTACAAGTACTCACCTTGAGCAGCGGTGTTCTTACGGTGACTAATTCTAGAAAGACCCCATGGGGCATCCTTTTGAATGTCCAATTCGTTGAGTTTGAATTTCTGGTCATGTTCTACGAACTTGACTCTAGTATCTCTTCTGATAATTTCGAGCATCTGTTCATTGAAGAGACCAGAGTAACCCTTCATGGTTCCGACATCGAAGAAGTCCAACTTCCGTTCGAGGCCAGTCATGATGTCATTGTAGGCATTTTCGATCCAATTCTGATGCAGCTTCATGTTTTCTTGGGAAACGTTATCGTCGAACACCACCAAATAGCTTCCCAAAATGAAGTCATCACTTCCCTTAAAAAGAGGGGCGACGATACTTTCACTGATGAACTCGTTGGATTCTAAAATGGAGCTGATAGATTCAATAGGTTTTTCTCCAAAGATGATACCGTTGGACTCAATCTTTTGGTGAAGTCTATCAACCATAGGTTGCATTTTGTCGAGAATGGATTTCTTGATACCGACATCGGTAGCACGAATAGGGTTGGGCAAAGCCAGAACTCCGGTAAGAGCAACGGCCAACGCAGTAAGAACGGTTTGTGATAACATTGTGGCACTAATGGTTTTATCGGGATACTTGCAGCTTATATATACTATTGCCCCCGCTCACTTACAGCCACATACAGGAGATGAATGCCGCAGTGGCGAGGGGTTATTAGGGGTGGGAGTTCGAGGAACAGAATTATCTGGGCGGGATTCTCGGGCCAAAGCGGAAAGATATAGTACTTATCAACGAAACAACTGTTAATACTGTCTAATTTGATAGTAGTTACATGCCATTTAATTATCGAGATGAACAATCAAATTGGTGTGGTTTACGAGTGAAACAATTGCCTCGGTAAATTCTCATACGATATTCTCCAAAATGACTGGTAGGTAACTTTACCGAGATGGGACCCATCACATTGCATTGGTTCTATGCTTCTATGCTTCTAGGCTTCTAGGCTCTAAATGGTCTAAATGGCTGAGAATGATTGTGTGCGGATAGAATTGTTTCGGGTTATTTCATTCATATTAGATATGAACCATCATGTTAGATATCAAGAGCTTTGGTGATTCTGGTGAGGCTTTTATGGATGGCTTACTCGGACCAAACCATTTGAGAGGATTGGCTATACTGGTCACCTGGGTTAGTGGGAGTTGATTGCTCACAAAAGGTGCATGTGGACCTGGCTAACGGCCGCATCGGTGATACCAGCCGTGCCCGAATGAGCGAGCGCTAGCCACCAAGTTGGCCAGAACAATCCAATCAGTACCAGAGGGAACTCATACCTTAACTACCACAGTATTCTACGCTCATTTTCTGTTAATAAGTCTTGAAACCCTTAGCCTTCTACCATGGCCTTCTATCTTGGCCGCCATCCTGGCCTTCTACCCTTCTTCCCTTGACCTTCTATCTTGGTTCATGCTGTACTGGCAGTTTGCGAATGTTCCGAGTCGCAGTACTGTGTGCATGATAATCCGCTTGTCATTTGCGCCAGTCAGTCTGTAATCTTCACCCGCTAATCCTTGTTGAATGCCATTTTAGGACCTTGCTGGAATTATTGCTATCAGACATCGGGCATCGGAGATCGGACTTAGAATGGCAAATTTCCTAAAACTCAGATATTCCTTTTCTGTCAATGCTTACGTGCCGCTTCTACTTCCGTATATTCCCTTTGTTGCACTATCACCGGGTCGTGTGGCGCTGCGATATCGCGAATTGATATCGCTCAACTTGTTACTAATGCAATCATACTAGTCCATTTATCATCATGTCATCATCCAGAAAGAAATTATTGTTGATGGGCCGTTCTGGCTCTGGAAAGTCTTCCATGAGATCGATCATTTTCTCCAATTACTCAGCATTTGATACCAGAAGACTCGGTGCCACCATCGACGTAGAGCACTCTCATTTACGATTCTTGGGTAACATGACACTTAACTTATGGGATTGTGGTGGTCAAGACGTGTTCATGGACAATTACTTCTCCAATCAAAAGGACCACATTTTCAAGATGGTTCAGGTACTTATTCATGTGTTCGATGTGGAGTCGAAATCCATCAACAAGGACATCGAAATCTTTGTCAAGGCGTTGACTAATTTACAAAAGTATAGTCCAGGAGCAAAGATCTTTGTTTTGCTTCATAAAATGGATTTGGTACAAATTGATAAAAGGGAAGAATTGTTTAATATCATGATGGACAAGCTCCAAAACATCTCCAATCCTTATCAATTCAAGTTGGTCGGCTTTCCAACTTCCATCTGGGATGAAAGTTTGTATAAAGCATGGTCACAAATTGTGTGCTCATTGATTCCTAACATGAATCTCTTCAACAATAATCTTATCAAATTTAATCAAATTCTTGATGCTGAAGAGATTATTCTCTTTGAAAAGACCACCTTTTTGGTGATCTCATCTACCACTTCAATTGAAAATGAACTTAATAAGGATCTGCAACCAGAGCTTGATCCTAAACGGTTTGAAAAAATCTCATCAATTATCAAGACCTACAAACAATCGATCTCCAAGCTCCGTACCAATTTTAGCAATTTAATCATCCGCGGCAGTAATGGTAGTCATTTTTACATTGATATACTTACAGATAATATGTTCATCATGATCATATTAAAGGACAAGGACAATCATATCAGCAGCACCGTGCAGCATGAAGAACTTTTAATATTGGAGAATATTCGGGCTGCCAGGAAATGGTTCGAAAAGATTGAAAATGGAAACGTATAATAATTGATATCGAAAGTGATATAATGACTTGAGAAAATGAATTAAATTAATATTCCTGAATAGGCTGCAGTCTGAGTTTAAGTTAACATAACTTTGAATGAGAATGGTTCAGGATTGTGTGGACGCCTTTAAGGGTTGATTGAATTGATACTGATAAGAATGAAATGTAGCCTGCAATAAGTCGAACGAATACACCACCCTGTACACATCATCAATTATACACCATCAACTATACAACATCAATTATACACCCAGTATACACCCAGTTTACACCATCTACATAATCAAGATCTTACATGAATCCCTTTAATGCAACTCCACCATACCCTCATTTTGTCCCAGGGGATGGTTTTGTCCCAGGGGGATGGTTTTTGTCCCAGGGGAATGGTTTTTGTCCCGGTCTATACCCGTTGTGCATGAAGGTAAAACAGCTACTACGTGAAATCTACAGCATTATTGATGCAACATTCCATTCACTATTAAATGCGCCATTAAACATCCTATTAGGCCCCAATTGAGCCTCGTGGGAACCAGGCCAATGATAATTAAAGGTAATATGAAGTTATCTCCTATATACAATTTGCACTCAACCCAGAAAGCAGAATGCAGAATGAAAAGGCTGAACAAATACACAAACTTACCTCCCCACTCCCCCACTCCCCCACTCCCCCACTCAAGCTTCTTTTCTACCTCCAAGCGAAGCTAATTTTTGGTTTTTGCCCTTGCCCCTTCACCAGGTGTCAATTTTCAATATTGCGCACTTACGCAAAAGACTATATGAATCACTTCAATTAGTACCAACTTAGTTGCACATGCATTTTCCAAATTACAGCAATTTATCCATAATCCATTTGTAGTTTGTAATTTTTAACTTATTGTTCTTCCTTATCACAAAGCCTTAATCCCTACTCTGTCTGTCCTGTCTCCTCCCGCCTGGAATTGACTCGTACCAATAAGGAAGGGCTAGCGCTATTGACGATCATCACGTGCCGCGCGCGCCCCCGTCGCTCCCATGGCGCGCCCTGTGCGCCCCAGCTCGTTTAGTTATTTTTCTGGAACGACAAAATCCGAGCAACCGAAAGTAAAACTCCTAAACAATTGATTCATCAACTTAAGTCTCCAGTATGTCTGCCAAGGTTGTCCAATTGCTTACCCACCCGGGAGAACTTTCGGATGTCATTCGTATTTTGTATTTTAGACAACAGTTACATCCTTATGACAAGAGTAAGGAACCAGCTTCAGCCATCCGATGCTTTGAATTATTAAAGTTGACTTCTCGTTCGTTCGCTGCTGTGATTATGGAATTGAACCCAGAATTAAGAAATGTCATCACCATATTCTATTTGGTATTAAGGGCGTTGGATACTTTGGAAGACGATATGAGTCTTGATCCAGCCATGAAGGTTCCTTTACTTCGTGACTTTTATAACAAATTAGACACTAAAGACTGGACTTTTAATGGTAGTGGACCAAATGAGAAGGACAGAGTTGTTTTACAAGAATTCGATGTGATTTTGACCGAATACCACAAGATAAAACCTTATTATCAAGAAGTTATCAAGGATATAACCAACAAAATGGGTAATGGTATGGCTGATTACATTGTCGATGAACAATTCAATCTTAATGGTGTCCAAAGTAATGCCGACTTTGACTTATACTGTCATTACGTGGCCGGTTTGGTTGGTGAAGGGTTGACCAAGTTCTTCTTAGACGCCGGATTCGCTGAAAAGGGGGTTGCTCAAGACAATTTCCAAAAATCAGAATCAATGGGTTTGTTCTTGCAAAAGACCAATATCATCAGAGATTACCGTGAAGATATGATTGACGGTCGTTCCTTCTGGCCTAAGGAAACTTGGTCCAAGTATACTGATAGCTTGGCATCATTTTACAACGACACCAGTGCCGAGTCACAATTTAAAGGTTTATGTTGTATCAATGATTTGGTATTAAATTCTCTTGGACATGTTCAAGATGTATTAGAATATTTGTTATTGGTTAAAGATCCATCTTCATTCAATTTCTGTGCCATTCCTCAAGTTATGGCCATCGCCACTTTGGCCCTCGTGTATAATAACAAGAATGTGTTATCTAAGCACATCAAGCTTAGAAGAGGTACCACATGCACATTGATCTTGGAAAGTAGAACCTTCCCTGGAGTTATAAGTGTGTTCAAGAAATACGTCACCGAAATCAACCAAAAATCATCAGTTAATGATCCAAATTACTTGAAGATTGGACTCAAGTGTGCACAAATCATTCAATTCTGTGAGTCTCTTTACCCTTCTGCTGTGCCAGAAGGTGCATCACGTCCATCTAAGCCAATCAACCAGGCAGTTGACGAAAGATCCGCTATTGACAATTCTATGCAACGTAGAATTGATGATGAAGTTAGAAACTGCAACTTGTTTATATATGCTTCATTGATACTTATATCTGGAGTGGTTGGGTACTTTTTGTTCGCATAGATTCGTGGGCATAAAGTAGTTTGTTGACTTATATAGTGTAGAGGATCTTAGTAAATTTAAGTATTCAAATATAGCGAAATATCAATGTTAAGAGATTCGACAACGAACTAAACTGAGCTAACCTGAGCTAACCTGATCCAATTTGAGTTAATCTGAGCCAAACTGAACAAATCTGAACAAATCTTAACAAATCTGAACTTTGAATTGCAAACATACTGATGAAAAATCGGTATTCAAATTTTGAAGGGGCAGAAATTATACTCAAAGTGAAAAGATGAAGTTGGTGAATTTTTTATATGGTTATTGTAATTAAGTCAGAGAAGAGGGTGAAATTTACTATAAAGAACTCAAAGGTCATATATATTTTGATAATAATTCAATGATTACAAGACCATTGTGTCAATACATGTGTCAATAGATCGGAGTAGAAGTGGCTGAATACTGAATGATTGGTCCTACCAAAGATTAATTATAAAATATCTCCTCGTAATTGTTCTTAATGAAACAGCCTCACAACACCAAGCATGGTAGCTGCAGGAGTACACGGTAAATGGTGAAAATATTATCAGTTCCTAGACGCAGATTCCTGTAGATCCCCGTACCTCACTTAACAATGCAATCAGGAATGATATAGTGAGAATCAACATTGAACCATCAATAGCATAATAACCATAATGACCATAGTGATCATACTGATACAGAGACCTCCCTAGTAATTGTATTAATGGTTAAATACCCTAGACCCTAGACCCTACAACCAAAAGCGTGGAGAGATGAATAACCCCCCATTATGCTGCTAATTCATCCTCATCTTCACTCACTAATTCCTCACAATTCCTAAGTTATTTCATACTATCATCGGAGGTTATTTTCTCGCCTTAGACGTTCAACCTCCAACTGATCTCGATCCCCATTACAAATTCTTGCTTTCGCCTTATTATCTGTGCGAAGTAGCCTCGTCTGGTTTGTGGCCTCGCCCCACCAAATTACCTTAAACTTCTGGTAGATATCAATGGTCTTAAGACTGGGGGTAAGAGTTTATTTCCTTTTTGCAAAAGTTTCATCCTTGGAGGTCTAGAAACTCATCTGATACATATTGCTTCTTGTCCTGCTCCTCCCTGTCTCGGGTACCTGATCAACTTTGATCCTCTATGATAAACGGAAGCCAGCGGCAGCCGCGTTTGGTGATTTTGCGGCCGTTTGTGACGATAAAACTGACGAAGCTCACCTCGTGAACTCAACCGAATAAAACTACCGAGTGTTCCCCAATTGTCATTGGTATTTCGATCCTTACTTACTTCTTCCGTTCGTTCATTTATCCTGCTACTCGTTTGATCATTTTGATCATTTCATCAGTGTCATTATTATTGTTATCCCAACTCCCTCATTTACTTCGCCTTGGTATTTAACAAACTGTGTCACTTAGTCAGCATTGGATCACTTTATTCTATTTTAGCATCTATTGCACCTTTAGTTCCTACTCATCATGTCTACCATTCTGTTTCCCATAAGAGCAATCCGCTGGTCTCTTGATTATAACTCGTTCAACGATGATCATAAGCTCATCACCCCCATCTTACTTCAAGACGCCAATGGCCCTTGCCCGTTAATCGCATTGATCAACACTCTCTTGCTCAAGTATGAACTTCAATTACACAACTATGTTCAATCTGATGATAAACCTGATCACTTACAGCAACAGAAATTCAATGCATTGAATGATTTGAAGAACCGTTTACTTCATTCTGGTTCTGCTCATGGCGAAATTGCCTTGGATAAACTTTTAGCTCAATTAGGTGAAATGCTACTCGTGTTCAATGAAGATAAGTCATTCAACTACGAAATTGATCAATTGTTAGGTAGTTTACCTTTGTTACATACTGGATTATCCGTTAATCCAAACATTATCAATGGTACCTTTGCCCGTACTGATATGGCAAGTATACTCTTTGAAATATTTGACTTGAAAATCAAACATGGTTGGGTTTTGAATCAAATTGATAGTGAAAACGTTGAATGGAATACAGGATCTGATGAAAAAGCTGAAGATAATTACGGCAAATTGATCGAATTACTTAATAAACTTCAAACTTTTGATAAAATACAAGATTATCTCTTGTTAGAACAAGAACATTCAGATAATGTTAATGAACAATTAAGAAGTCAAGATAAAAATCTTCTACATAACAAACTGTTGATAAAGAAATGGTTGGACTTGAATAAAACCCAACTTACTCAAATTGGTTTAAAACGATTGAATTTAGATTTATTTAATGAAGAGTTTATCGTGTTCTTCCGCAACAATCACTTCAATACTTTCTTCAAGAAAAATAATCAAGAATTCTATCTATTGATAACAGATACATCATTCCAAAGTGGAGCCAGCAAAATAGTATGGCAGTCTTTGAACTCCGTTAGTGGAAGCGATGATTTGTTTTTCAACGGTGACTTTATCCCAATAATGGATCTCGATCAAACTTCAAGTCAAGATGGCCAAGGTAATGAGGACTTTTTGTTGACTAAACAATTACAACTTGAAGAAGATGAAGCTTTGGCAAAAACAATGCAAGAAAGGTTTGAAAAGTTTGATAAACGAAGTGATCAAGCTAAATCAGATGGTGTAAAATCAATCAAACAAAAATTAACCAAACTGGACAATAAAATATCCGAAAAGCCTAAACCCCAGGGCAAAAAGAAACATGATTGCTCAATTGTCTAAAAGCTTTACAACTTTTACGACATTTGCATTTGTTGCTCTATCATATATCCACCCCTTTTATTCTAGAAACAGTTTTCCTAACTGTCTAATTTGATTTTGGAATTTACATTTATAATTGGATTATAGTCTTTAATTCTTTAAGTACAGATACCTGCTCGTAAATTAATATTACATTATGACTATAAATTTTTGTGAATAATTCACATACTTGATGTGCTGGACTGAATTGTTAGTGATTAATCATTTTCCAAAGATTTGGAGGCTTCATTAAATTCATCACCGATGTCCTTTTCTATCTCATTATCTTCTTCTTCCTCTTCTTCTTCACCTTCATACTCCATAGGATCAAACTCGGATCTGATTGCATCCATTTTCTTAAGCTCAGATGTATTTGGTTCTCTTAATTTGAAATTGATAAGATCAATAGTACTATCTTTAAGAAATCTGTTGACTTCTGAGTTGGTAGATGTTCTGTGCTTTTTAAGATCAATTCTTCCAGTAACAGGATAGTAAAATGCCACCTTTCTCTTTTTAGATTCAACCTTTTCATCAGGAATAAATTTGATGGTCAACTCTTCATTTGGTTTGGAGAATCTTTGGAAATTCATTTCATAGTTCTTTACATGCTTGAATTTATACTCTTCAAGAGTATCGTCATCTTCATCCAATAAATTGACAGGACGTTCCTTTTCAGTAGAATGCAACTTTTTGTTCAATTCATCTAATTTTGAGGGATCACGAACTTGGTATAAACTTATCCATTCTCCATCTGCAGATGTGATTGGTTTCAAGATGGATGACTCTAATGCATCTCTAGAAGCTTTTTCATTGAAGTTTGCACCTTGTTGTCTTTTCAAAACTTCATTTTCACGGTCAAGAGAAGCAGATCCAATAAATTTGACAGTCAAAAACTTTGTGTCCATCATGGAAGTATCTGGCAATAATGGCCAAGCATCCACTGCCGTTAAATGTTTCTTCTTTGGGTGCTTCAAGGTAGCATAATTTGTTATTGAATCTTGGGCCTTCTCGAAACTATTCTCCACAGCAGCCAATTGGGCATCTGGGTCTGTACGATCATCGGACTTTTTGCTTGAATTTTGTTCAAATGATGCTGGACCAGAGTTTCTTGAGGGGTCCTTTTCAGCAATATACTCAGTTCTTCTCAAGAAGGAAACACCAGGTTCGGATTTGGATATCTTACCTATACCTGCATCTCTTAATAGTATACGATCTTGGGGGTGAAGTTTGGTGTTTGGAACTTTTTCTGACTTATCTAATCCTTTATCAGGTTTCACCATATTGTAAATCACGCTATCGTTACCATCATCGAGAAATCCTCTGTTATTGATAAGATTCAAGTTCATACCGAGCTCTTCATCTATATTTTCCATGAGACTTTTGAAGTTTTCCTTACGGAATAACGATGACATCAAGAATTCGGCTTCATCTTTTGCTGTAACGTTTTCAGTGACATTATACTGTAAAAACTTGGGGTTTAATGGTGGAGGTGGTAAGTTATTGGTATATCTTACTTTCGCAATGTACTCCTGTCTAACTGGTTTGGATTGCTTGGACATATTGAGTAGGGTGATTGGGTTCGTTAACTGGTGCCGAAGTGTTGAGATTGTTGTCTAGTGAACGAAATGTAAAATTTCAGGTCGTGCGCGGTGGCCAATAATCCTATCAGCGATTTGGCACCTCGAAGAATACTAGTCAAGCTACTAAGGCTGGAATACTGTCTATTGGGAACCAGGAAACAAAGAAGGGTTGGGGGTTAGATGATCTAGATTTGTTCGAATCGAAGGATAGGGGTAATGATGGATTTTTCAGCTATTGGATTCTTACCTTCCTCTGCATACTCTTATTGTGAAACATTGTGACTTGGAGGGAGTAAACTACAGCTCCCGTAAGCAATAGGCTTCTCTAATTGTTGCCACAAGCAATAGGTTTTTCTAATTGTTTCACACACGGGTTTTAAAAGAAAGAATTTAAAACAGGCTTCAGAAACTGAAGACTCAAAATTCGCAGACCATCTCATAATTGTGCCAACACAGAAGAAAGTGAGCTAACACAGAAGAAAGTGTATCTTCTGTAGGGAAATGTCATTGGTTCAATTTGTAGAATTGGAAGTATGCAAAGTTTTGACTGGGGAAACTGACTAGTTCTTGACAATTAAGAAATTCCTGGTTTATTTCCTCCCATGGAAGTCTTGCAATGAGACTGTGGCTGCACACACTAGCATATTTGCAACCACGGAACGAAGGTCTGGACTTGGCTCTGATGCCAGGCCCGTCTTTGTATTTCGAGCTCAGTCTCTGATGTTTCTCATCGATACTCGAGTTTATCCTCTATTCACCACCCACTCTACAGGTTGCACTACCTCCACTACCTCCAAAACATTCGTATTCTCTTGTCCCAGTATAGAAACAACACTCATCCACCCAAACCCACAACCCAAACCCCATAACCCAAACCCAATGTACTCCAGTTCTTTCCAAATCATTCACTCACTTACAGCAAAGCAATTTAGCATCTTACCATCTTACCATCTTTCTCTGTGTTGGTAGTACGATAGGTAAATAGAAAGGAATGCATTTTATTCATGAAGTACATCAAAAGACTTGATCCAGCCTCAAGTAATTCACTCACTTTTCTTGACCTCTAGGCAAATATGGTAGCACAGTAGATCAAACATGATAATGGTACTTTAGGATGCAGAACCTGTTCCAATGAGAGTACCTACTTTTGCAAGTGCCTCTCTCCACAAAACTCTGGAGTAATATTTGGTGAAGTGTCGCATAACAAATATTATTATGAATACGAACACCCCACCTAAGGGTTCACAACTATACAACTAGACAACTATACAACTAGACAACTATACAACTATGAGGGGTTCTTTGAGGTGCATTCTCAATCATCCAGAAGGATCTAGTTAATCTCCGAATTTCAATATTTGGGTCTAGCTGTGAGTTATGTCCCTTTTCCAGCTAAATTCATCCTCTCAAGTTCGCACGGCATTGGCCCTTCTGTGGGGATGTCAAGGTGTTGTGAATATCCTGGATGATTTAAACGAGTTTATTAGAGAAAGAAGATTTAGTCCAATACCTAGATTTACTACTTGAATCAACTATCTTTTTTATTGGGCTTTGGAGGATTTTAATGTTATCGATTCTATTGTCAAGCCCAGGCGCTTTAGTCAACCTTCTTTTTTCGGTTCATTTCTGAAGAGATTGACATCAATCCAAAGTTACCAACTTTGAATCATTCAATGAGAACTTGATTCATATAAAGGCTGAGAGTTGATAGGTGGATTTAGGTTACTATTGAAGAGCTGAGCTCATGACAATTTTGTCGTTTCTGTCGTCCTGCCTGAATCGCCATATTGGGGAACTAAAATTCAGGGCCTGCCAATCTTCTGTGTTATGCTTTTAGTTACACTAAGTGTCAAATTTATTCAATTACATGGCACTGCTGCAGAATTTTGCAATAAGGTGTGTTTGTATTATCTATTAATCTATTCCCATTGGGTCACGTCAATACCGTCCCAGTACAAAACTTCATGTGATTTTGGCATATCCAATGCTTCCAAGATTTCTGGATCCAAATCGAGAATACCGAGATTAGCAGTCTCGTCCAATTCATCGGCCTTACCCTTTGGCAAGATGTTCAAGTTTTCTTTGATTCTAGATTCATGTACGGACTTAGCAATCACAACGAATCCTTGCAAGAAGGACCACTTCATCAAAATTTCAGCCTTGCTCAAGTTGAATTTTTCAGAAACAGCAACCAACTTTGGATCGTCAAATTTCATACCTTGAGTCAATGGACCATAAGCTTCAATAACAATATCTTCCTTAACAAGATATTCACGTAATTTAGGGTGTGGAAGCCATGGGTGCAATTCCAATTGGTTAATGACTGGCTTAACCAAAAATCCATCCCAGTTCTTGATTTCTTCCAAGTGCTTGATACCGAAGTTAGACACACCAATGGATTTGACGTTCAAAACACCATTGTTTGGGTCAATAACGAACTCTTGTAAGGATTTCCAAGTAGCAAGTCTCAATTCCTTGTTAGTCTTTGGAGAGTGTACGAGAATCAAATCCACGTAGTCAATGTACTGCTTAACATCATCAGCAATCAATTGAACCGCCTTCTTTGTTGCTTCGTAACCTTGGGCGTCATTGTTGACCTTGGTGGTGAACCAAATGTCTGATCTTTGGACATTAGAGTGGTCCTTCAAGAATTCAGCCACACCTTGGGCACATTCTCCTTGGTTGTTGTAATTGATGGCAGTATCGATGTGACGGTAACCTTGCTCCAATGCTTGGTAAACGAGCTTCTTGGTATCAGCTTTGGGGATAAGGAAAGTACCAAAGGCAGTAACAGGAATATGAAGCCCGTTATTAAGTTTGTAGCTACTCTTTTGAGTCAATTGAATAGAGCTGGTCAAATTAGACATAGTTGAATTATCACGTTTCAAGTGGGGACTCCAACGAGTAGGAATCAACCCCCTTTTATACCCTCTGAGAATTGCGCCGCAAGTGAAAACCGAAACCGAAACCATAACCATACACCGGAATTGCCGCCGCAAAAATATATAAACAAATTGCAAATTGCAAATTACTTATTACTAATTGTGCACAACTTGATGGTTGTCTTTGGTACCTGATGATGATTGGATAACCACCTTAATGTGGCACATTAATGGGGAGATATAAACAGGGAGTCCTCGCTACCGCCGATCATTTTCTACTGATTGCTAAAAACCTACTTTCTGGTGCCAAATTGGTTGTTGGATTTCTCGGAGTAAGCTTGGTAGGGAATGATTCGAAACACCTACCCCTCCCCCACAGAGTTATGAAACCACTTTGAAGATTGACATATCCATCGAGTTTCATCTAAGGTTTCGAGATACCTCCATAGGGTCTGCTCCATGTGCTGACCATCTCACGTGTTTTCCCAATAGAGACCCTATTGCAGGGTTCAATATTGGAAATCCTTAGCATGATTTGGAGTATTATTACGCTACGCTAATCACAATCATTCCGATGATATCACAAATTGAAGAATGCGCCCATTACCTCTGTGGCATCATCATGATTACAAAGCTGGTCAGGACGTCAGCCCTTCTGTTGCATCAACTCCGCACTTGCGGAATTTGGTTTTGGCCATCATTACCGACGGTCGTGTACATACCGGTCATTCACCACTAGTGCCCTTTTGCCATTTGTGTTGATTGGGGTGTGGGAATGATTGGAGTGAGTGGTGGGATTGGAGAGTGCGTGGGCGGCTCACTAAACAAAATGTCTCGCACGTGATCTCACCCCAACAAACATCCGTCATTCGGCTATACTTCTACTACCTGCCATCTTATCAGCAACATTTACTATGACCATCCGGAAAAAGACACTTTTGAAAGTGATCATTCTTGGTGACTCGGGAGTCGGTAAGACTTCCTTGATGCAACAATTCGTCAATAACAAGTTCTCGCACCAATACAAAGCAACCATTGGTGCAGATTTCTTAACCAAGGAGATTACTGTTGACAACAAAGTTGTCACTTTGCAAATTTGGGATACCGCTGGACAAGAGCGTTTCCAAAGTTTGGGAGTGGCATTCTACCGTGGTGCTGATTGTTGTGTGTTGTGTTACGACGTTACCAATGAGAAATCCTTGAACAACTTGACTTCTTGGAAGGATGAATTCCTCGTGCAATCCAACGTGGCTAACCCTCAAGATTTCCCATTCATCATCATTGGAAACAAAATCGATATAGAAGAGTCCAGAAAGATCCCTTCTTTGAGTAAGAAGTTGAACAACATCACTCAAGGGTTCGGTGGTTTGAACTATCCCGTATTCGAAACCAGTGCTAAGGATTCCATCAACGTTGAAGCTGCATTTGAAGTGATTGCTAAGATGGCGTTACAACAAGAGGAGCTCAATGAAGTCAACGGAGGTGACGTAAGTGATGACTACAATGATGCAATCAATATTCACTTGGAGGGTGGAAATGGAGGATGTGCTTGTTGAAGGTTAGTACAACTTACAATCATACGTTATTTGATGCAATTGGTCAAAAGGAATAATTAACTGAAAACTATAACCATGAAAAATTCTATTCATTAGGAAATTCTCCTACATTATCCAGTGGTATCTCGGCTTAGCATTAGAGTATTTGAGGGGTTGAACCTCTCTAGTAAGAATAATTACACTTCTTTTTATTAAATTATTAATACACATGATTAACGATTTGAGCGTGAGTTCACGCAAGAACAAATAACCTTGATAAGAATATCGAAAATTTGGTTTCCAGTGTGGATGTTTTGGTTTTGGTTTTGGTGTTGGTTCTGAGATGGTTGTTGTTGGTAATATTGTGGTTGTCCAGTACCTTGGTAATGACCTTGTTGTCCTTGGTGGCCTTGTTGTCCTTGATTACCTTGTGGCTTGGAAGGAGGTTGTGGCCCACTGTTCCAGTGGTTTGGAATTTGTGACGACTGGGTGTTGGACAAGTCAATCACCATCACACCAGCGTTTTTGGGATCGATATGGTGTTTCAAGTTACAGTCATGACACAATTGATCCACGGCTGGCTTTAACTTGGCTATACCATTTTGAGAATGCAATCCCTTACCAACAATAACCTTCAAATGGGACTGGTTGGATCGAATAGCCTCGGCCAATCTGCGCTGTAAGATGTATTCAGCTTCTTTGACGAACAACCCATGTAAGTCGATTTCATCAGAATCACTGTCGGCGTTGTTTTCACGGAAAACGTACTCAGCAGCTTGACGGTTGGTCATTTCTGCCTTGTTCAATACCGACTTGGCTTCTTCACTAAGATCGTGGGCCCTGGACTTGTCACCTTGCTTGTAAGCCAGTTGAGATTCCTGACTCAACTGGTTTCTCTTCTTGTAGAGCCTATCTGCTTCATCACGGAGTCTCTTGTACTCCGAGTCAGTTGCATGATTGTAGTCACGTTCACCGCCACCTAATTGAATACCACGATCCATGTTGTTGTTGGTACCTCTAACGTCAACGATGCCTAGGTGAAATTACCTAGTTTACAATACAAACTGCATTTTGAAAAAAATGCAGATTACATGTTGCGCCTCGCGTAACTGACATGTGTGCGATACGAGATCACAGCCGTAGATAAGGATTTTACATGGCAACTTAGATGAGCTCTTGGCTTTCGATTACTACCGGGAAACAACTCGTGCTCTAAGAAGAAAACCTTTCAGCGAGTCCATTTCTTGTCAGTATCAACCACTAGCGGCTTATTTAATCGATTATTGTTAACAATTTTGCAGATCTTGCGAATGAAGAAATATAAAATAATTCGGTTTTTCTGTAAATTTTACATAAATTTAACCAAAGTCAAATAACAAGTTCAAAGTCAATTAACAACTTTGAAGTCAATTAAAGCCTATTTATTCTCCAGAAAGCTACTTAGGAAAATCTAATAGTCTCACTTACTTGACCTGATCAGAGAATCTGGCGTTGTATTGTTTTAAAATTGGAGAAAAATAGAGTACTATTAGTAATACGTGAACTCATAAAATCATCAAAATTACGTAATGTATAGTTTAATTTCCACCTCCACCGCAACCACCTCCACCGCAACCACCTCCACCGCAACCACCCCCACTCCCACAGCCACCACCTGCACCTCCACCATTATAATTAGCGCTTCCACCTCCGCAAAAAATGTTCCTACATGCCGAAGATCCTCCTCCATTCGAGAACACAATTGATCCACAGCCAGCTCCAGAACATGTATGCCCACTACACCCTCCCATTCCCAGGCAGTTGTAGCCGAAATCTCTAACGGTGCAGCATAATGCCAGATCATAAAACCGACAATCTCCGAGAGCCAACGGTGCCATTGGTGGAATGACAAACATCATGGGATACATAGCGTAAGCCCTGGCAGTATTGGTATCATTCCAGGGTTCTATTTGTCCTTTGTATTTAGATTTGAAAGTTTTTCTCTTAGATTCTGCCGAGTCTGTAGGCATAGAAATGGCATTGTGAAGACTGGCATGGGTCAATCCCAATTGATGACCAAACAACGGACTCTTTTTAAAAGTATTACGTTCATCTTGTAACAGTTTGTTTTTCTTGAAAACCTTGCTCAAGGTGCCCCTAGAATTGGATCTCATGGCCACGCAGTACCAGCAGAAACAGATCAGATATTCGTTGGCAAACTTCTCCTTATACAACTTTGCAGTACGTTCAAATCCGTCATCCAATCGACTTTCCTCCACCTTATCATCGTGGTCAATCACGAAGCTATGGCGAGATTGGAGACAATCCTTGAAGTAATAGAACATAGAGAGTTGATGCGTATGCCAAATCAAGTCGATATCAAGGGTCGGAACCAACATTTTTTTATGGTCATAGTGGGAAAGAAGCTTGAAAAATCTGGAGTAACGAATAGATGATTCATACAAACTTTCACGGATCACCGGTGAATGCAACCAGTCTATTTCATTCATCTTTTCCACAAACCTTTCTTGTCTCATGACACAGCCAACCAAATCTTCAGATATTTCAATGGATTTTGGTACAAGTGTGTGGATCAAATTCATCGATAAATAGGCTCTTAATATGGTTTTGGCCCATGCAGCATTGAATTTGAGTCTCATGATTGCCGAAATATATGTAGATAATGAGTTCACGGGAAGATGTCCAATTCCCTTGGTCACAAGCGCCTTTTTAACAAATTCATTAATACCTAGAGTGTTTCTCTGTCTGTATTGTTTATTGCAAATCACACTTGAATAGTATCGATAAATCCCTGGTAAAGCGGCATCACTGACAACGTCAGCATACAATTGTCTTCTTCTTAATTGGTCATGGGTTATATCATCATCAAATTTACACTCACACCCACCATCCTTAAGCTTGACGAGAAACAGACTATCAGCAAATCCTGTCATCTTTGAAGTAGTATAGCGAACATCCGAGAGTTTCTTATCACAAATGGGACAATAGAGGGGGACTTTCAGTCTCATAGTTATGGGTCCCAGTATGAAATAACTTAAATCTGAAGGGTCATCTGAAATCACCCTCACCACATCAGAATAACCCAACCGAAGGGTTTCATCAGGATTGAATTCAAAGGTAATGTTGTCAATCAGGTCATTGATATGTCGTAAAGGAAAGGGGAAGTTGGCAAATTGAGGGAAGTCATTCCTAGCAAAACAGTCATAAAAAGCTCTTGGATTGAGTAAGAATGCATGCCAAACCATCAAAACATCAAGAGGAGGCAATAACCCATCAAGAAGGGAACAGATGCTCTCGTCTTTAGTGGTCCCCTTTTTGAAAAGGGCTGCTTCATCAGTTTCATGTTTTCCCTTTGAACAAGTAACTTTCTTACAAGCAGTAACAAAAACAACAAAACGCTTTACCGCTTGAGTTACAAATACTTGCCATGCCTTGACCTGTTCTTCATCAGGGATTTCGGTAACCACAGCTTTCTTGAGCACTGAGAAGGCCTTGAGTAACTTTAAATGGGCAATTGTATCAGGTAAATCAGGAATATGATCAATTGGTCCATCAGAGGACGATTTCAGCTTAGAATCATTGAGATACCTCCAACTAGCGAACTCTGAGGGTTTGACAGAACCAAGAATCTCAATGAAGGTGTGATCCTTGGCAACAGTAGAGTTTTTGAAATCCGCCTCGATATCATTATTGATATTAGAATATGGAGGAGGCGGAGGGGAATCTTCGTGTTTGAAATCCAACATGTACTTTTGATAGTGCTAAGGGTTGACACTTTATACATCCACTGCGCATTTATGCCACACGGGTTCTGTAGTGACCTTCGGAAATTACATCACTTAATATGGTAATGTCCCAGATAAAAAAGTAAAAAATAAAGTATTTTACATGATTGCGCATTACAATCAAAGTTTACGAAAGTTTAAATTCATGATTTATTCAGAAGACTAACTTAAAATCAAACTCAATAGCGAGTATTGTATCTAATAGTTAGATAGCTTACTTCTTACCAGCCTTTTGAGCAGCCTTGGTGACCTTACCGGCCTTGTC
>JAJMGF010000069.1:0-14009 GCA_030568495.1 Suhomyces chickasaworum
GAACCTGGGTTTGTTCGGCCACAACGAACTGTACTAACCACTATACTAGACCGGCCTCTTGTTGAAGGCAAAATATGGCTTTCATATATGACCTGATCATATACTAGCATTGACTTCATTGGAAACAACGTGGAAATATCCGAAATTTTGTTTCTGGGTATCTATTAGACACATTTAATGTTTTCACAGATTAATTTATTTTTTCTGACTTCTATGATTTAGGTATTTGAGACTTTTTACGTATTCAAGCCAATGATCAGTAGTTCGGTGAATGTGAGATTAATGTAGTAATTCATACTTTTCAAGCACAGTGTTTCCTTTAATGAAGGTTTAGGGTGGTGACTCGATGTAGAAATCCCATTTTCCAGTGTGATATCTCTCAAGAGTTACAAAAAAATAATGATAGTAAGGAGTTTTTGAAATATTTTGCCAATAACAAAGAAATTAACAAACTTATCAATATTTTTATTTATTGAAATCATTAAACAACCATTCCCGAATTCACTTTCGAGGTTCTTTGGTTTATTTAGAACTCATCTTTCCAGGCTTTAGTGAACACATACCATGAATTTTCCAATGCTCATGACAAGCTTGTAGTATGGGATAACTATGTGAGGTAAAGGAAAAATTCAAACTCCCTGTTGGGAAATATGTCCATAAGTATTTTAAAGCTCCAAAGAGTAGATTTGTTGAATACTTCTGTCTAATCTATTAATGAAGTTAATGGGACTTTATGCTTTTTGTGGACTTTCCGTTTCCACATTAAAATATCCCTCATAAGAAAAAGAGTTTAATTAAGCAAACAACATTACCTAAACCCATTGCATCTATTTTGTATCAAATTTCCTAATTCCCAGACAAGTATTGGGATCATGCTTCTCTTGGGATTGGACTGATTCACAATACTGTCCCTGGTGTCAAAAGTATATGCAGTACGGAACAACCCCATTTATGCATAATCTCTTTGAACGAACGAAAACGAGTAATCAATTGGAAATGGAAAAGGATATAGAAAAGCAGAATGAAAAGGTACACTTTGATATAAAGATTTTACACTCTTCTAGCGTACATAAAGTGATGAAGTTCGTATTCTATGATATTTTGCTCTTGATGGGAATTTTCATACTCCAACCATCTTATCCAGCAGTGGTATATCCATTTTTAGTGCTATTGGTGTTTGGATTGCTGTACTATATTCATAAGAATAGCAAGGGTCCGACACCAAACAAAACAAAAGTGTCCTTGACGCATGCAATGATTGGTGAAAAGCAGCCCTATAGCGAACATCAGCTGCGTTTATCCATATCACAGGATGGATGGGATTTAGAGCAATTTCCATAGATATTGATTTATTTAGCCATCGAATTCCCCTATCCGAAGACTAATTTGGATTCTATACAACCTAATATACAGCATGAAACTCTAAGTTTGAGTTCCGTTTTTCTCATATCTCCTCGATCAGCTTTACACTAATATTTGAGGCCAGTAAGCGAGCATCACGGCCTCCTTCCATGGACACCCCAAAACGGCGTAAGGGCCAAATGACCCCCACAACCTTTCCTACCACCAACCCTTGGCTAATGGGGCCAAAATTGTTGGAATCAATTGAGTGAAAGCCGTTATCTCCTTCCACCCAGAGATGATTCCGAGGAACGGTGGCCTTGTTCTTGGGGTATGGAGGACACTTGGGCATCACAGTATCGCCCTGAATACCCACCACTCGCTTGGTGAGAATCTTCTCTGGGTTCTCTGGAGATCGGAACATGATGACATCTCCTCTCTCGAAAATCTTTTCTTTGATCTTGAACTTGCTGACTAGCACCACATCTTGGGTGGTGGTTTCGGTAGCGGGATTGAAGGTGGGACTCATGGAACTACCTCGAATTTGGTACGGCTGGAACGCATGGTTGGTGAATGTGTATATCACCGGAACCCAAGACAATGAAAGTAGTGTGAAGCGGAGCGACATCAGGGGCTCTGGATTTGAATTGGGGTGATTATACAACTGAAGATCTAGTTTGAGAATGTTCCTGCACATGGGAAGTGACAGACGCACTATAGTGTTGCTGAAAAGTATACTGTTGGTATTACTGAGGGAATCAACATGGAGAAAAGCGGCGCCTTAGATCAGGTGTTGATGGAGGATATCGCTCGTCATTGTCCTCACCAGTTTCTTGCGTTTCATAAGTGTATGAATAGTGGGGCTTCTTGTGAGTCCGAGCAAGCACAGTTGGCAGGATGTATCAAGACACAAGTGCCTACATTCCAGAAGATCCAAGGTGAATGTTCTGGAAAATTGAAGGAATATGAGCAGTGTTTGCGTGGAACAGGTGACTGCTCTTTCAAGTTGTTAGAATTGCGCAAATGTGCAACCGGATCTATCGAGAATTGAAAGAATTACTCATACTAATACATACCCAATGGTGGAATATTATCACAGATACAGACAATTTTAATTTTAATTTTACTCATATAGAATTATTTATCTAACTATGATTTTCCACTTTCAACCTCCCAAACTTTCAACCCCAAAACTTTCAAACCCCAAACTCCTAACTTCAAGCCTCAAACTCCTATATCAACTTCGATCTCCCAGGTATTTACCAAACTATTTATATATTCTGCATACACATCATAGAATCATTTTCATCTCATTTAACTTCTGTACTTGGCAGGAATGTTCTCCAAGCGTACCTCTGAGAGCCATCCTACAGCCTTTCCTCCTTCGGTGCTCTCGATTTCCATCTCGTGGTGGAGCAACTCGTGCTCAATATCTTCCTTATGCTTGATCTTCACATCGGGATCATCATTGGCATGATACAACTTCCAGTGGTGTTCTTCATATTCAGCCTCGAAATCAAGATGGTGACCTTGTCCATAGCCAAAATCAGGCAATTCTCCTTTAAAAGCTCTCCATTCCTCGAGAGTTACAATATTGTCACCGTCGGTGTCCAACAACTTCAAAATGGTTGAAACCACCCGATCTTTATCTGCTTCAGAGATGGCCATTTTGCCTTCTCCCATACCAGAACCATCTCCCGGGGTTTCTTTCACCCCATAAAGATTCAAGATTTCTTGACGGCCCCATCCAGCGCCATTATCATGCATTTTGAAGAATATATCTGGGTTGTATTGATTGATTCGATGTTCTTCCAACATGTGCCACTGTTCCCAGGATAAGTGTGCTGGACGTTCTTTTATGGCTCCATGGCTACCGTGGTCGCCATGTGCTGCTACCAAGCCAATAACTAATGATAATATGGCCAACTTCATTGATTCGGATTCTTCCACTGGTATACAAATATAGACTATGGTGTGTCGTGTTGGGCTCAAGTTGGTACCTGAAACAAGCCCCAGCCGAGTCGTGCGGAAGAGGATATAGAAACATAGAAATATAGAAATTTAGAAATATAGCTGTACCAACGGGAAGGTTCCTCTTGTCTGGTGGTATGGAAAGTGCCATGTGTCAGAAATAGACCCATGGTAAGGATCAGGAAACTTGCTTACGGTTAAACCCTATGTGGTGTGACTTACCTCTTCTCATAACTAATTCTCACCTACTATTGGCAGAGTATATTACCATTCACTGGATTTTAGAGATATTAAGACGCCAGTTCCTTTACTTTCCAAAATCAATTCAATGGTGGAAATGAAAGTATTTCTGTCTTTACTTATAACCATCTATACCACAATTGAATGGGGTTATGTCGCATTGTTATAATTATCATATGAGCGCACTCACGTGTAGACACATGGATCGCATTTAAGGTGATTACCCCAACCTTCAATTGAGTCATCGACCATCCACTTAATTCACCAATTTACTAATTCCAATTCACCAAGTGTCAGTAAACAATCAACATGACAGAACGCCCTACCACTTCACGCGTTGGCCGTGAAAATCAACGGTATAATCCGGAAACTGGAGCCCGAATGGTGGCTGGATGTATTTGTTTAGATGAGTCCAAGGAAAAGGTGGTGATGGTTCAGTCAATGGCTCACGCTGGCCGTTGGGTGCTTCCAAAAGGAGGAATTGAGTTGGATGAAGGTGAAGACTTCCTGGTCAGTGCTGTGAGAGAAACTTGGGAAGAAGCTGGAGTAGAGGGACGAGTGATGAAGAAGTTAGAGGTTGTGTTTGATTCAAGAGGTAAGAAGGCACCGGTTGCTTCTGAGATCGTGGATGCCAAAGTGATTCCCAAAACCGAGTTTCATTTCTATGAGCTCTTGGTGTCACAAATGAGTCAAGAATGGCCAGAAGCTCACAAACGTCAACGAAGATGGGCAACTTATGATGAAGCAGTTCATGAATTAACTAGAGCCAAAAGGCCAGAACTTGTACAAGCATTGAAACTGCTGAGTATATTGAAATCTACTTAAAAAGATCTCCCATAAATGATAACATATTAGGAGCTGCAGCCGGTCCCTTGAGACCAAAGAAAAGCAGTCCAAGATGTTCCACGGGAGGAACAAGATTGTTCTTTTGCAATTCTGATTTGTACTGGCCGACAAGTTTGGTAAACTTTGCAGAATCCTTGCTTAATACCAACAAGAGAAGTTGTAAGAATGTAAGAAGGGGATATTCACCCACGTATACTGAAACATTACCTTCAGTCACTTTTTGTTCACCACTAAGCTTTCCTTCCTTAACAAGCCTGGTTATAAATATGTCCCCTACTTCCCTAGCAAATTTCAAATTCTTTAAGTATGCATAATTAATGATTCCTCTAGCAATGAATACACCAGGATCTCCTTCATTGACATTCCACCAGTCATATAAGAAGTTAGCGTACAAAGGCACGGATTCGTAAGTTCCTAACACAAGGTGTACCTCAGCCAAGGGAAATACTTTGGTTTCCCCCTGTTTCACCGCATTCAACAACTTGCTACCAAAGAATTGATGCATTTCGGGGTCTCCGAACTTGTTTGACGATGCTTGACTGATTTGTTTGGCCAAATCAATCAAACTTGGTTCTGTATCAGGCAAATAACTCATGGCTTCAATCAACCGGACTTTATCAATCAAATCTCCTTCCTTCATCACTTCGATCATGTATGAAATCAAGTCACTGGCTGACCCATATTCTTTGTTCTTACCTAAGATGACGGCACCTTGAGATAAGATTTCCAATGCTTCTTTGTACTGTTTGGATTTGACATAACGATTGGTGATGGTTCTTAAGGTTTGATGGGCTTCATAGAACGACCCATCGTCGATCTTGGCCTGGAATCTTTGGATGGTCCTTTGGAGCTTGTCAGACATATTGATGATCAGTGCAGGTGTTCGCAGTTGAATATAAATTGAGGCCGACAGAGTATCACGAGCACAAAGTAACATTGAGGGAGACATAAATGAACCATAAATAAACCATAAAATCACCAACCATAAAATCATCAACCACAAAGTAATAGCTTTGGGAGATGGAAAATGGAGCCTGGAAGGTCTGGAGAGCTTGAGGTCACATTTGTAGTTGAAGTAATTAGTAGAAGTATATTTTACGTTATTTCCCCATTAATAATGCTTGTTCCATATTCATGAAAAAAAAACTTCAATGGATTAAAGTAATTGATCCAAGATTGAAGAAGGAAGGAATGGGGGAATGGCCTATGAGTTAAATAAGAGAAGATTTGATACTATTTTTTCTGTGGGTTCTGGGACTAAATAGGTGGAATTCAGAATTGCGAGTAACAGTAGGTACTCAATATTAGTAGATTTCAATGGATATTCACCGAGTTTTTTTTAACTATACAGTCTTCTGCTTAACAAATTCTAACAGACTTGACCGCTTAAGTAATCAATTCAAGGAATCAATTCAAGCATTAATCCATAGTGTTTGGTTAATTGAGGTTCTAATTGTATCAAACCTTACTGAAAGTTTAAAATCCACGCTTTCCTTTTCTCTTTCTTTTCTATTTCTAATCACCTCCCAGATCACTATCCCAAAGATCACACGGATAGGACCCTATTTTTGATTCCCATCACCCCGTCATCCCGTCATCCCGGCATCCCGGAGAGA
Organism: Suhomyces chickasaworum; assembly: GCA_030568495.1. Classification (NCBI taxonomy): domain Eukaryota; kingdom Fungi; phylum Ascomycota; class Pichiomycetes; order Serinales; family Debaryomycetaceae; genus Suhomyces; species Suhomyces chickasaworum. Next base: position 6,015 of record JAJMGF010000069.1, read on the forward strand.
AACGGGTGGCACGTGACCAGCATTACCCTTCATCAACACCTAATTGCGACCAATAAAACCTCCACTTTAACATTGCATCCACTTCATCATGAGAGCCGCTATTAGATTGTCTCAACACGTTCCTCTTATCAAGTTCGTTGGTGGACCACACAAGTTCACAAGTAAGTTTCTATAAAAACCTTGAAATCAAATCGTCAACTAACATCAGAAAACGTTTCACATTCCTCAAAACCACATCCTATGGCACCAAACGGTGAATTGCCAGGTGGAAAGGCCAGCTCTAGCGCCTCTTTCTTCAACAGTAACCCAGTGGAGCCTCAAAACGGCGAGTTCTTTTCCAGAAGTGCTTTACCAAGCAGATTCAGATACAAAGCACCAAAGGAGGATGAAATTGACAATGTTCTTACTGGAGGAGCTGCATTGGTGTTCTAACATCACAACCGGGAATGATTCTTACATAAACACTTGCTAGAATACGGAGAATAGTAATAAACAACAATTGAGCTTGAATGTAGGTTTGGATTGGAAATTCTGGGTGGAAATGCATTATGATTACAGAAAAAAAGGATGGGGAAAGCAGAAAACTGGCAGTATAGAAAGAAAGGGGATTTGTCCTGCTTGTTCACTTCTAATAAAATTTACACAGGGTGTATATAAAACTTTATGGACCTTTTGTATGGATTACTCATTTGAGTATTGATACGATAATCGAAAAACAAAGTTATGGGATGCCAATGAAAAACCAGTACTCTTATAAAAACTACTACTTCCCCATCTCCACACCATCTATAATTCCAAACCAAACTATCTAGAACATAGCTATATTTTGTAAGGTAAATGAATGCTTGATTGGACCTGTACATAGTGGACCTGTACATAACCAAAACAATTCGTCGAAATTGCCACTCATTCACAATCCTGGTAGTTAGTACATTCTGGCAAGGTTAATTGAATCATATAAACTCCTGAAAGGTCCAATTGACGAAACTTAACTGATCATCCAGATAAACTTCCATATTGCTACGCAAGAAATTTACTCCTTACTTTGATATAAGTGGAAAAACCATTTGCCACATTAATTGACTTTATCCCCAGAAGCTTTAAACCATCATATACACATAATGAATCACGATCCACTTGCATGGGGACGCCCAAGTAACGAGACTTATGGTCAATACAATCACGCTATAGCACATGCCGGCGTCAAGGAGGCTACCATGGAGCAGCTTGATCAATTTCCAAGAATGCATACCCAACAACCAATCATCACCGGTACTTCAGTGATTGCTTTGAAATACAAGGATGGTATCATAATGGCTGCTGACACTATGGGATCATATGGGTCTTTGATGAGATTCAACAACATTGAGAGATTGATCAAAGTTGGTAAGGAAACAGTAGTGGGTATTTCAGGAGATATTTCTGATATGCAGCAATTGCACAGAATCTTAAATGAGTTAGAAACTGAAGAGGAGATTTATGATAATGATGGTGGTCACAATTTGAGAGCTCCACATGTCCACGAGTATTTAAGCAGAGTTTTGTACAACAGAAGATCTAAAATGGATCCCTTATGGAATTCAGTATTAGTTGGTGGATTCAACGATGATCGTACTCCATTCTTGAAGTATGTTGATTTGTTGGGTGTGACTTACGGCTCCTCCACTTTGGCCACCGGATTCGGTAATCATTTGGCCATTCCGTTGTTGAGACAAGTGATTCCTTCCGACCCGGAATATGTGAATGTAACAGAGGAACAAGCCAAAAAAGTGGTTATGGACTGTATGAGAGTCTTGTTCTATAGAGATGCTAGATCGTACGATAAATTTTCCATGGTCAATATTAAAGAAGGTGGTTCAAGCTTTGAATTCGAGAAGAATATCAAGATTGACAATCAAAGTTGGAGATTTGCAAGAGACATCAGAGGTTACGGAAGCAAACAAGATTGAATATGATCAGGTATCAAGATGCCGATAAGAATGAAACAAGGAAATAGACTTGCTCAAGCAAGAGTGATTTCTGATGCAATCTGCATAGTAAGTATGATTTTTAGTTAACATACAGTTAGTATGCAGCCTTGAACTGGTTAGATTTGGATGTAGAAGGTAAAAGGTAAAAGATTAATTAAGGAAGTCAGCGAAGTCAGGGAAGTCAGGGAATTCAGGGCCTCTGGATATTTTCAATGTAATCTTAATTCTCCACTTCGAACAATATGCGCAATTTCGGAGAAATAGTGACAGACATCATAAAAAGAGTAAGGGCAAAAAATTATAAATTATAACCAGGTACATGAGGCGATGAGAAACATACAATAGTATTGACAATAATGACAATAGCATCGACAATAGTATTCCAGAACATTCAAAAGATGTCACAGAATTGTTTTAGTATTATCGTTACTGGGTATAGGGCAAGATAGAAACATCAGGCGTTGACATAATATAATTAAGGGCACTTTATTACATGATCACATACCCCGTACTTACAAACACAGGCAATTCTCGCAGGGACACCTTTACGAACTACCTTGCTTTAATGTGAGAGTTTTGAGTCAGAGGAGAAGATGAAGGTGAAGAAGGTGATGGTGATGGCGATGTTGGTGGTGATGGGTTATGGTGTTGCTGGAACAAATGATTTTGTGATTAATCTACTAGCCAATAGAAACAATGCCCCGCTTTGTGGCAACCTTCACATCAATTGACATTATTAGAATCAACTCTTTGAGGGGCTCCTGGTTAATGGAAGTCTAATTAGCCGGGTCGAATGTTCCCGAGCAAATTTAAGGTTTGATGTGGTTTCCATGCACTTGCTTCCATGCATGGACCTTTTTGAAGCCTCGTGGTTATGCGACTCCGAAACTAATAACTATAATTAACTTCGGAAATAAGTGATGGCCCAACTCAAGCCGGAATCGCCAAATTTAATGAGCAGGGAAGCAATGTAGTGTCTATTATACCTGCATGAGGAGGTAATCAATCAACCTAGAAGTGGGGCGGAATTGTATAGGGGTCGACACATGATGATCTAAGAACAAAATTCCGAATCTCCGAACCACACCACAATCTTAATTGTTCCACTGATTTGAACATTCTATTCAGTTGAGTTTATTCTTTGAATCCCAAGCCTCTAACTACCGAATCCGGCTTATTACCAAAACCACTGAAATAGCAAAATATTTAACAACAAAATAGCCAATAATTAGTCTGACTAGATGCCGGATTGAGCAACCGCTTACAGGTTTCCCCTGCCCAGTAATGTAAAGATGTGGACACTTCATCAGGCGCTCGGAGCCTTGGAGCCTCGGAGGCATCATATGTAGCTGGCATTCACTATGGAAATGGGTGGTAACGGCACAAAATAACGGTGGGGCAAGTGCTGCATATATGGTGATTCTAGAAGCTACCCAAACAATACATGATGATTCCACACGTCCTGGGTCGCATCGGCTTATTACTGACCAACTTGTTCCACCACATTAGATGCGCAGTTGTGACATAACGTTTATACAATAACCCCTCTTTTGTATTGTATTGATTTATGTAATTTCATTGTTGTAAAGCCTTTATAACGCTGATCTCGAGCCAACAATTTCATATTAATTCGCGGCGAATTCAATTAGCTCAACCCCGAGTGTCATCACCGGTCGATCTATTTCGGAAATAGTACTTTCTGTGGGCGTATGCACCATAGATACATCATCCCTGTGAACGGTTGCATGTTGATTTCTATTTCTATTTAGCCTCAATTATACGGGTGTACGGGTATCGGAAAAATCCACCAAGTTGGTATAGATAAATAGAAAACCAACATGACCCAACCCAATATTTCCAATAACTAACATGTTACCCATCAGAATCCTGGCTCCTTTTGGCCTTTGACCTTGACCTTGGCCTTTTGACCAAAGGTGATGAGAGGTCACCATCACCAGAGGACTAATGGGTCGCTCGACTTTGTCACATTCTCACAAACTGGGCTTGTACACATATTAAATCCTATCTGCAATGTGGGCCTAGCATGCTGCAAGTATCTGCAAGTTTCCGCAAACTACATACTTGGTGCTAGGTAGTTTTCGGCACTGTTTCGGAACCGCTGCTATACACACTTTTTTCTTTGTGCACCGCCGGGCCCGCATTTTTTGACTCGTCTAAGATAAGCTCAGTCAGGAGAACACTATTATATATTAGTGGCAGCCCCGTGCATACAAAGAACCTTGCTAATATTGGCGTGGAATTTTCTATACTTAACCATCACATCTCCACTCCACATTTCCCAAACCGCCATTTGGTGTTGAATGCGCTTTACTTCGCTTTCTACTTCATTTAGACACCGTTGACTTAACGGATCGTCTTTGTTTTAATGCCTTCCAAGACCTCCCATCCTCCATCCTCTTCAGTACCTTCCATGAGCTCCTCCAGTTTTGAGCTCACGTTCTTGGGTGCATCGGGCGGGCCTTCTGATGGTACCACTTGTGCCATCTTAATCAAGCCGGCCAACGTTTCCTATCAGCAAATCATCGACAACAACCCTAGTGGAAACTTATTATGTGTAGATGCCGGAGCAGGATTATCTCTGCTTGCTGAAATCATCTATCAAGAGACACTGGGCGCTTCTAGCCCCAGATCTCGCCTCCTTGATTACTATCCTGATCGGTTGCCTCTAACCGACTATATTCAAACTTCGGTCTCCATGCCATTCAAGGATATCACCAACCACTCTCCTTTCCAAATATCACAAGAAGTGTTTTGCAAAATGAACGACTACCTTATTACACATCCTCATTTAGATCATATTGCAGCCCTTATCATCAACCTGTCCGGGTTCTCAGTATCCAAACCCAAAGTCATTCATGCCTCTAGTTATACCCTTGATGCGTTGCAGGCTCACGTATTCAATGGTATTATATGGCCCAATATGCCACATTATCGTATTCTCGATCTTCAACCCCATGAGTTCTGGGTAACTTGGGAGTGTGGGATCTATGACATCACGATGTTTGAGTTGAGTCATGGAAAGCTATTCCTGGATCCAGCTCTTATACCTCAACAGCAATGTTCTCTTATGAGTGATCACTATGTATCACTGTCGTTTCTCATCACTATCAGGGAATCAGGTGCTTGTGTATTGGTGTTTGGTGACTGTGAAGGTGATAATGTCTCTAAGAGCTCCACAAACTTGAAGATCTGGAAACATATTGCTCCCATGGTGATAAGCAAGGACTTGAAAGCAATTGTTCTAGAATGTTCAAATTGTAATGGAATCAAAGAAAACGAATTATACGGTCATATGATGCCAACACATTTGATAAGTGAATTCAATGCACTTCGAGATGAATGTACTTCCATTTCAGGTCAAACAGACTGCTTGAATGATTTTAATATCATCATCAACCACGTGAAGGAGCCAGTGATAGGAGGTGGTGCCGAGACCATGGGCTTCAAACAAGTTTCCCTTCTCGACCCACGTAGACAAGTGCTACGTGAACTTAACGAATTAAATGATAAGGAACAGTTGGGCATCAAATTTTCCATAGCTCTATCTGGTATCACTCTTGTAATATAGAATAAAGAAGGATCAAAGGCCGAAGCACCATAGGACCGAAGTATCAACGGACCAAAGGGCTTCAGTATAAGCAAGGGGACCAAAGCGACCTTTGGGTTTTTAACAACATTCAATAAATCATCTTGTAGAATCTTATGAAACAAATAAACCAATGTAAATGATAAAAGAAGAGAGTAATTGCGAACGTCTAATTAACTTCTTTCCTTACTTATTGTACTGAAGAATATTAAGTATAGTGCCTATAAATTGTTATAGTTTATATAAATTATCAAATACAGTCATGAAATTTATGAAGGTATGGTAAATACATGACCTTGTAAATGTAGAAGGGAAAAGGGAGCTCAACCCCTTAAATTGTTGGTTGGTACAAACCAATAATTAAAGTTAAAGTTAAAGTTAAAGTTAAATTTAAAATTAAAATTAAATTGTAATCAAGATCTTTATTGTAACTAGTACTTTTTATAAACTTAGTTGACTTGGTAGGATTCAGCAGATATATTGGAGTGTAATTCAAAAGGTAATGAAGCTTCTTCTTCATTATTGGTGACCACATCTATGACTTGAAGTTTACCCAATGCTTTGTCACTTTCGGTAACCTCAGTATTGTTGATATCAAATTGTAATTCTATTGGGAATAAGGAATCTTCATCACTAGCTGGAATAGTGAATTCGAAAGATCCTTGAGGATCTTCAACAGAAATAGATCCAATATCAAAAATAACACCAATCTCGGTGACTTCATAAGAAACATTATCATTGGATTCCTCATTTAAGTTAACATCTGATGAAGCAATTGGTACCAATAATCTAACGTGCTCAATAGATCCATGGTTAGTTCCAGAATGAGAGTCTATGTAACTTGATGTTAATTCATATTCCAATGTAACTTCAGCAATTCCCTCATCAGTAAGATTAACCCATGCAGTAATGACAAGTGGAATAAGGGAAGAGTCATCTTGTTTGGCAGTAGCTCTCCATCTCAAGACACCAATAGCTTGATCATTAGCTGGGAAAGACTTGGATTTGTCCTTCAAGCCAATTATACCCTGAGAAGTAAACAAATTGCGATCAACATTTGGATGTGGTTTATATTGAATACCATTGGATTTGTCAGTTTTGAGCAAAAGCTTGGAATTAGCTAATTCAGAGTCGTTGATTCTTAATTGTAAGTCACCCTTCACTTCTGATTGTACAATAGAACCCTCACGTGTGAGTTCAGCAGTTACCTTCTCGTTGATAGTTATCAAGATACCGTTGTTCAAAACCTTTGGAGCACTTGGGGTTGGAGAAGCAGTTTTTTCTTGGACTGGTGTTTGAGCACTTGGGGCACTATGTTGGAAAACAGGTTGAGATTGGGCCAAAAGTGGTTGACGAGCCTCAGGAACAGCTCTAGAAGGTTTCTTTCCTAATTGTAAACCACCTCTTGCTTGGGAAGGTTTGTTGGAAATAGAAGGAGAAGCAGTAGTTTCAACAACAGGGGTTGGTTGATAAGTAGGTTGATATGATTGAGTGGCTTGAGAAGTTTGGTAAGAGTCGTAACCACCAGTTGGAAATTGTTCCAAATTACGTTTAGCCAATTCCTTACGTTGAATTTCCTTAGCTCTTCTCTTTCTTTCTTCATTGGCTTCCAATTCCTTGTTTCTTTCAATGATTTCTTGGATCTTTTCTTCATGTGAGTCCATCTTCAAGTAAGTTTGAACTTGACTCATAGTGACATTCTCTTTATAACCCAAAGTTATGATTTCATCAAAGGCACTAATGATCTCGAAGGCACTCTCAAAAATCTCACTTTCATCAACGTTTCTCAACATGTTACTAATTGTGGAAGCAAAGAGATGCAATGTATCTATATCTTGAAGAATATTGGAAGTCTTGTTGGTAATCAAAACGATATAAAACTCTTCAAGTGGTTGATAAACGTACCGCACACTTTCATCTTCCACGGTAGTATGTTGACTACTTGAGTCACTAATCAAACTTGGGAAGTTGGCGAGAAGTGCAGTGATTCTGTCTCTGCTCAAATCTTTGAATTGACGGGATAACAAAGCTTTACCTCCTCGGGTACATATAGAAGCTGCTAATACTACCATGGTGTAATTTCAGGGTCTCAACAATCGGATGAAGTTAATGAAAAGGTTTGTTGTAGAACTGAGTGCAATTGATCAGTATGAATGAGATATGCACCAGGGTAAACTAAATCCTTGAGCTGACTGAAGGAAGTTTGAAGTTGTTATGTATCGTTGGTGACGCCCAGTTCAGTTTTCGTGTCAACTTGAAAAGTCGTGCACGGTAATCAAATCAAAGATCACGTGTACCATAATTAAGTAAGTGGTGGGTGGTTTTAGTAAAGACGTGTTGCAGGAAAATTAGAAAAAAAGAAATGACACGGACAGGAATTGAACCTGCAACCCTTCGATCTGGAGTCGAAAGCTCTAC
>JAJMGF010000070.1:0-12785 GCA_030568495.1 Suhomyces chickasaworum
TGAAGGAAGCACCAACCAATGCGTAGTTTGGTGTAGTTAAAGATCTTAAAGAATTAAAAGAGATAGTACCATCATTTCTAACGGTGTTAATGAGACCAGCAAGACCAACATTCAATGCGATCAATGGAGAGGTGGAACTAACGTAGAATCCACCTCCTTCACCAACGTTAAGTGACCCAACTATGGTGGTGAGAGCGTTGTTGATAATGGACCAGTAAACATTAGGACTAATGTCAACACCTCCAATATCGATGTTGAGGGTATTTCTATCGATTCTGTCTTCGGTAATGGTAATCGCTGAAACAGCTGTGACCAGCACGAAGGCTGCAAAGAGACTTTGAAGCTTCATTAGATATTGACCTTTCTATGAAGTCTTCAGGGCGCTGGGTATTCGATGATCTATACAGTAGTAGGGACATCCAAGTTTATATATACTAGTAGCATTTGCGTAAAAGTTCTGTTCAGTTATCGCCAAAGGGCTGCAAAAGTGACGAAACCGCGTTAATCTTAATGCGCAATTGGAAAATATTTTTTCGAAGGTTTAAAGTAATAGCAGGCTATTTTTACGATATGCGTCACAATTATTTTGCGAGCCCTGCTCTAACTAAGAGATTCAAGTATTATTCGAGCGAATTGGCGTACATGCAACTGATCTGCATATATTATTTAGAAAAAAAGTCATATTTTAAAACCTACAGGTTAAGTAACTTAGGTCGTGCTATTTGGGTCTACAGCGCTTCTACCCACGTATTATTCACTACTGCGGATCAAGGCGGACATTGACTAGGACTATAGTCTAACGTCTATTTAGTTGAATCTATGTTTAACTTGCATAAGAATAGCACTATGATATCTTCACTGTGATGGAATAGCAAATCAATTGATTAATGATGACTTCTTCATGACAGCCTCTAACTTCTCCTTGTCCTTCCCTCCCTCGTTCCATGTACTTTTTTGGTAGAAACCTTATTTGGCTAGCCAGTCCCCGGCTCCTCAATTGAGGATCTGGAGGAGCGTTTTGTGATTGGTAGTTTCCTGTTCAAAAAGCATTTTGGGGAACTTCTTCTACTTAGCTACATTCCCCTTCTGGGTCAAATAAAAGTTGTCATAATAATTTCCACTGAGTTATGGACACTAGGTAAAATCAAGGAAATATGCTAACATGATTATGAGTTTGAATCGTGGGCGTAGAGAATATCGCGGTCACTGGAGCAGCACATCTGTGCGCGGGGATCTGATTATACAAACAGTTCATAATTAAACGGGTATTCTAGCATCATTTGTAAATGGGGTGACTTTTTAGTCATTGAAATTCAGCAATCATGTTGCCATGACCCGTTGCAAATACTATAAATACAAAATTTGTTTGGTGGCTTGGGCAGAACTAAAATTCATAATGCAAGACCCAAACTATGGCCAGATCTACTTTAGACTAGGTACATGAAATTTATAGCAATTTAATTAACATCTGAGAAACTACTCTTTGATACAACTAGCTCAATCTCAGTATTATAAGAGTACGTAGATTGAATTCCATTTGATTGGGGTCAGAAGCTGGAAACGGACTTTCCACTCCCCTTTTAGTCCTTGGTGTTGCAGTTTACGCAGGCTCCACCAGCATTTCCGTACATACTTGCATCGTAAACATGCATAGGATAAGAGAAATCCATTTGATCTACTTACTAAGCAAACAATGTTGGCTCCAAAAATATTCTTATTGTATACTATTGTCTCTATTTATGAATCTTCCATCTAGCAAAGCCTACGATATTTCGCCTTATTAAATTTCTTGTGTTTTAGTCATGACGACCTTGAGTTTGGATCCAGAATAAAGTTTAATTTCGGATTGAAAGCAATCACAATCAATGAAGTTTGAATCATTTCATTAGCGAAATTACTCTAGCCTATATGGCTTCAGCTCCACAAATAGTATGACGGAAATACAGCATTTTCAAAGGGATTGTCCATATTTCCCTCGCGGATCTCATAACCATACTTGATTGTTTCAAACCTCCAAACTCAATAATCTCTGGTTCCCAAAATTCTACTGACTTTCCTGTCCTTCTGTCGTATTTTCTTCGTAAAGATCGCGCCTTAAAGCTTACGGCAGGTTTGCCCGACATGCACCATTTAACTGGACAACAATAGGGTCTCTTTCTCTTCAGGGTAAAAATTTCGGAGTATGTTTCCGAACATTCTCAGTTCTCCTAATAGTATTTTCTGAAGTGGAGATAAATCACCTGTTGAGACTATTACTCCGGTAATTGGAGTGGCTAAACTTAAAACCGCAGGTAAGCCACTCTCCAGAACTTGAAACCTTTACAGGACAGGCATGCACTATGCAAAATGTCCACAACGCGCGGCCATCGAACTTTTTACTGCATTAAATGCAGACTTAATGCATACAACAACAAGGATAACGGATATGTTAAATCCGTATCAAAAGCAATGGTATAACCGGTTAGTTAGTATCCTCTTGCTATTTTCTCCTAACTTACGAGATGCCCGAACAAAAGTTGTATAAGGCATAAACGACGTATAGTTTTCAAACCACAGCCTAATAGATGGTATAGATGAAATTTCATCAAGGCTTATTATTACTTATATTTATTTTATCAAGTTATTTTTTTGCAATCTACATTCGATGAATTGCAGTTTTATGCATATGCATGCATCATACGGACGCTAAAGGCGGGATTATAGAGAGTTTTGCTAAAGCACATCAAATAGCGCACCTTGGTATTTAGACTATACTTCAAGAAATCACTCCATGTCCTCAGGTACTACCGGGGAGTTGACTGTGGTTTCAATTTAATAACTGCGCTTAACTCCTTGCTGGACGTCCCCAACCAAGACGTTTTTTTCCCAAAACAATAGAAGATTCTTATTCTCATGACAATGCTGACCAAACCAACAAAAGAAATCAATTGACAATCACAGAAGCCAAAATTTAAGTGGCCCTTTTGACAGTGTGGCGTACTAGCGAGAAAGTTTACGTTGACGAAGGCAACAATTACGTACATGCATCGCTGATCTCTACACTTCACCTTTCCCTTTGTTGTTTCAAAGCTCAGCAACGATTAGCAGTGATGCGATTACCAGTGTCGCTAGTGGGAATTTGGTCTTACGGGCATATCCGATCAATTGCGAACCATATTTGGCATTGCGCTGGTCACCTCAAGCTGGGCATTTACCAGTGTCATAAAATTATTTTACCATAGCAAACGACCTGTCTAAAAACAACATAAACAACATAAGGATGGGAAGTTCACGGTCCAGAGCATTTGAATCACGCCATCCCTTTCTCTTCCTTCCTCTCCTTTCCTTTCCTTTACTCCCTTCCTCACACTAAATCTCCCCACGTTCTCTTCTCTGCACATTTAGTTCGATGGAAGGGAAGGCTGCATGGGGAGTGTCGAGGACATTCCCCAGCTCTGTGAGGGAAGGCGGTCGAGTGCCGCCTTGTCCTGGTAACTGCATAACTTTAACCAACTGCAGATGTTACCCACATGGGCCTAGATCTAGATAAATAATTCAGTACTCAGTCACTGTCATGATAATGCCGGGATCCCGTACTTCCTTTAGTTACTGTGGGACTGCTATGTCAATGTATTTCGACCCTACTTACATGAAAGAGCACTAAAGGATTAAAGGGCCGTGCCAATCCCCGCAAATGGATTGTTTGTGAGTCCCATGGAACTTTTCTTCACCTGTCTATCAAGAGTCCCGCCTCCATAAGCGAGCTGTTTCTTTGACAGCAAGGAGACGAGGCGTGTTGGGGAGTTTCTCCTGTAATTAGTCCGACTCCAACCAAAATAACACCTTCTTAGTTACAGTGGTGACACCTACTTAGTTACATTGTTTCCTGGTGGCACCATTCTACTTAAAATCATCAACTTTCTCTACCACGAAGTTCTTGCCTGTCAACTACAACAACTTACTTGGTCAATGACTCTCTAAGGGAAAACTGTCAATAACTGTCAATAATTGTCAACAACGAGTTTCTGGAAAATACCTTCCATTTTTCTTTCCGTTGTCTATGGGAGCAGAAATTATAGAAGTGGCTTTCTATGATGGCCGACATAAGCTCTAGCATCAATGGTGAAAATATCAGAAGGTATAAATGTGAAAATATCTAAAGGTATAACTATGTATTTTAAAGGAACCAGTTTGAGCAATAGCATTGCGCTTTTGACGGCAATTACTATGCCATAATCGCGAATATTACTGGAGCTTGACTGTCTTCTTGTTGTTTGTATATCTTGACAGAAGTCCAAGGTATTTCTTTGACCTACACAATAAACACGATTCGCGATGGTAGTTGAGGAGAAACCCTCATCAGAACGCGTCCAGTGTTTACTACAACAAACCTGTCTGGCAAGTCGATGGCGATTTGAGGTGTTTATTTCTGCAGCCTTGATTCCCATAGATAAACCATATTTTGTGAGTCTTACAATAGTCAGATCCATTTGGAATCCTCAGTAGTTGCATTCCCAACATTTAAACTTTAGCTAGACGTTTGACGATGGTGCCAAGTTAGATCTAGGAATTTCACTAGAGTTAGTCTTATTTTCGAGGAACCTGAAATTCATCTAAAGAAATTATTCAACAGTTCAATTGGTTATCTTCTGTCCATTGGATCTTGAATTATAATGATATGCAATCAAAAGCCCACCGTTGGAGTATAGATACCACAGAAATTCGGGGTGGAGTGGTACATTTACGGATTTTTAACTCAAAAGTCCGATAATTCAACTGTTTCGACATTCCATCGTTCTAAGTGACCCTTTTCAACCCATGGACCAGACTATGAGAGGTGACTCCTATTTGAATATGATGCGTACATGAACCTAATCGTTTTCCATTCAACTAAGACTGGAGTGGTGTGTCCGAATCTGTGAAACCGAACTGCAAATTTCCTTGGTTTCCGTTGGAGTACCAGTAGTATGAGATCGATGTGTTAAAGTTCTGGCCCAGTGTTGATTTCATTTGAATTTTGCACGTTTCAAGTTCTTAAATCCGATGCAGCAATATGACGTTAAATCCTTGAACAGACCAAGACTACTGTGAATTAGGACAGACCAGGACTTTGACATGGACAACGGCCAATTCCAATTCCAGAGTTGGAGCGCTTATAGAATTAAAGCTCTTGGAATTGAGCAAAGTAGTTAAATTTGTGGTTAGTCTATCTCCCGGGGTTACTCCATTTTTACCCTGGTTACTCCATTTTTAGGTGAACCCTACTATCGTAAAACAATTGAGAGAATATCTGTAAGCTGATTTGAACCTGATTAAATTTACTCTGTAAAGCATGTGGTGATGGAAAAGATTATATCCTTCCTATAACTACCTTGGACCAATTAAGCTAGTTTGAACAGAAGAAGTTCAGTGAATTTTTTAAATATATTTCAGCTACGTCTTAAGGCAAACCATGTTAAAATGTTCCTTATCAATTTCAGAGATGTAGTAGTTGGGGTATGGGGAGATTGGGAGATTGGGATATGTTTAGATGTTTTGAACTAGACACACCCGGATTTTCTCTTTCACGTGAGGTTGTTTTTACATTGATTTGGTAAATTTTTAAAAAATGTATAATTTTCAAAATTCTCAATATTCTCAAAATATTTGCTTTTCACCAAACCTGTCAAACTTCAAGCTATCAATATGCCTGACAGAAAAAGAAACAATTGTGTTGTTAAGTAAAACTCCTTCTGTTACATTGGAAAAAAATACCATGGAAACATACACACAATCGAACTGTCTAATATCAACCATCACCTCGAGATCAAAGTTTATGTTGTAGATTAAGTTGTAGATTTGAATTGTTCCTCGTTATAATTCGGAAAAACTATCCCCCCTCACCATAACATATCACACGGTCCCAACCGCAATTTTGCAGCAATTCCGATACTTTTGCTCAACCATCACATTGTATGGTTCTGGACGAGTGGAAGGCGGGATCCAGAATCCATTCCCTGTTGTGTTGTATTCTACCGGTCCCTGAATGTGCAATTTATATCAGCTTCTGATAAGGTTGATGCAGGACGGCTATATTTATCGGGCCAATCAAACGCCCCAGTGATTATGCACACCACCTGCCTTAACCCCTTACGTAAGCGGCTGGTATGAAAAATGTCCTAATAACAGAGGGGTAGACTTCATGAGATCCCCGCGTTATTCCGAAACTTCTGAACCAAGTCCCTAGTCTAGCATCACATATGGACAAAAATCAACTCCCAAAAGGATGTTTACACTCCTTACACTCCCCTGTACATATCTAGTGAATTTAAGCTCCATGAAACTACTTTCAAGGCCCAATTGGTACTCAGTAAACGAAACTCCAATTTACAGGTCAATACCTCGCGGGATCGGGTATCGGGACTAGCAACCGCAGTACAATCAAAGTGACGGATATATCCTGGTAGTAAAGGTCCAACCATGGGATCCTTCACATCTATTATCGGTACATTAACCAGTTAAATCTCACTATTCTCATTACCTTCTCTGCTTCCACCCATTTTGACCTTCCTAGCCCTTCGGAATCCACTCCAGCTACACTTCAAGCTGTCGGTGCTTTAAAATTTGCAAAAGTTCGTTTCTTCTTCCAACCTTTTTCATTTCCTATCGATCTACCGTGTTTTAAATCATCCAACCTTTAAACCAAAACTTACTTCGTTTGGCTGTTGACTTTATGAACAGCCCCAATTTCCTAGCGCCCGAATCCGGCTCCAATCTTCCATCAAACCCCCATTCCAACTCGCTCCAGAGCCCACCACCTTCGGCCACTCCACTGTCATCGAGATCCATGAAACCTCAACATAACCTGAAGAGCTTGGCCAAACTTCTCGAGTCGGAAGAGTCTTCGGTCGAAGACGTATGGAAGTTGTACCACAGAGCTAAAGACTCCTTACCCTATAAAGCCCGGATGGAAAACCTTACTTGGAGAATGATGTTTATCAATAGCAGACCCGGTGGGATCAAAGCCTTCCAACATAAACCGACAATCATCAAAAATGGTGGTGGTGATAACTCTCAAGACTCCAGAGTAGATTACGAGCTGCCTGGCCTCGATCCGGCTGCAGATGATTTCGATTATGTGGCCCATATCCGAAAAATGGGTCAAAATGAACCCACTCAACGTCATGATATGTTGCGTACTTCTTCCATGGCAAAGAAGAGACCCGCCGAGTTCTCTCCCATGATTACAGGTATTAATACCCTTCCTTCGCAGTCCATCCACTCCAACCTCTCGGCATCTCTACAGAATAATCCCCGAACTCAGCTCGGAACCTCCCACCATCCAACCCACCAAGGATTTAATTCCATTGGGTTTGACGGCTCCAATATCAACCTTAACCACGAACACTTGGAGTTTGTTCCAGATTTTCAATTTTTATCCGATATGAAGTCCCCATTTGGAGACCTGAATAACAATTACTCCGAAAGAACCAATCATTCCGGCACCATTGGCCCTACCAATGTGTTGAACCAATTTTCCAACGGCAATCATCCCGCATACCACCAGGGAAGTTCGGCTTCCAACGGTAGTAGTGCCACAACTCCAACTCAATTTGTTCGAAATGACAACTCTCTCCTTAGCTTGCCTGATTATCAACAGCAGAGCTCAGCATCCACAGTTCCTAGTGGGATCATCATCAATCGTTCCATTAACCAAACTCCTATTTCACTGTTTCCTCACTCGACATCTGTTCCCAATGAAACCTTCAATTTTCCAAGCTCTTTCAGCTCCCATCATTCACCATTAATGGACCAGGATTCTCTTACTCACTTACCCAGCCAGAATAGCTTTTCGGGATTGGGTATGGATTCCAGTCCTTTCAATAAAATACAATGGTCCAATAATTCAACCATGGAGCCAGATTTCTTTTCACATTCACTCCCCAATTCAAACTCCCTTCACCTTTGGAATAGTCAAAATTCCAACAAACCTCAACCTAAAAAGGTCAAACCTTCCAAGTCCAAAAAGAAAAGTTCAACTTCCGACAGTAAGGCTACTCCAGGGGGAGGCAATTCTCAAAATCCCAACCAGAATGGTCAGAATATTCAATGTACCAATTGTAATACCCGTACAACACCATTATGGAGACGGAATCCAGCAGGAGAGCCTCTTTGTAATGCCTGTGGTTTGTTCTTAAAGCTTCATGGTGTGGTTAGACCATTGAGCTTGAAGACAGATGTAATTAAAAAGAGACAAAGAGGGACTTCAGGTAACAATACAAAAAAATCTACCAACTCCATCACTTCCACATCCTCCACCTCTATTAATGACGGTGATGATTTAAATCCTACATCTTTGACGTCCAGTGATGCTAGAATTGCCACCAGCATTGCCAATGGAGACCCATCTTCTCCACGAAGAAACCCGTCGGTCAAAGGTTCAATTTCTAAACTCAAAAAGCCTTCCTTATCGGCCAAGCTGCCCAGGTCAGATATTTCACAGCCAAGTGCCGCTTTTCATGATAGACAACAGCCTTATGTGGAAGAGGATAAGTATTACATGGATGTGTTGACTTCCGTTCCAAATGGCGACAACAAGAAAGTTCCTGAAAATGACGACAAAGACGGCGGCGATGGAAACAACTGGGATTGGTTAAGTATGACATTATGAGGGGAGGTTTTCATTTCTTAAGGCCCAGAAGTTATTCAAGCTGGACGGTTTTTTTTTTACCTATTGCAGTATTGTAATTGATTTAATGGTGCCCTTTAAGGGAAGAATGTACCCAATGGCAAAATTCCTCCCTATAAGGGTTCAATTCCGCTTAGTTACCTGATTGAAAGAAGCTGTTTTGACAGCTGTGTGGGCTACATACAATGTCGCGTTTGCGACATTGAGTCAGCCGTGCGACATTACAACATGACGGGATATCCGAGCTTATTAATGCTCCGCAATTAGCAATACATACAACTCTAAAATCTCCTCCAAATTCCTACCATCCACCCATTTTCCATTTACCCTTTTCCCTTTCCCATTCCCCATTTTGGTCCTCCCGAGCTGGCCTCATCAAATAGACTTATAGAATAAGGTCGTGCGACCGAACCAATAAATAACAATGTTATACCCCAAAGTATCCATCCAATACTGTTCCAAGTGTAAATGGCAAAATAGAGCCGTATGGTACCTTCAAGAGCTCCTACAAACATTCGACGGGGTGATCCATGAAATCGCCCTTCAACCCGTAACCGATAAGCCGGGAATATTCGTGGTGACTTTGACTAAGTCTGATACTGAAGAAGAGATCATTTACAAGAGACGATTCAAAAATGCAGAATTGGCCATCAAATATGGTGACTCAGATGGCCTGCAATCGGCACCATACTACTACGATGGATTTCCTGATTCCAAGATGTTGAAAGTATTGATTCGGAATAAGCTTCTGAGCGAACACTCCCTAGGCCATATCGACAAGTACGACACCACATTCTTGACCACGGAAGAATGTACAGTCTGCACTACAGAGGAGACATCAGCCACTCATTGATTGAAGGTAGAGTTTGTATCAGATTTATGGATAAAGAAGACATATAAGGGAATTTTAGTAGTTGTTGAGGGTTGTCACATTTGACTGAATTGGCAAAGTATTTACCTTGAAGTTGATTCATTCCAATTACAAGACTCATAACGGCCCTACACCGTTATTTATTGACATTACCGTGGGTTTATGGGTCTATTGAGGTTAATTACGGTGTGAAGATCACTATTTGTGTGAAGATCACTGATTCAATTAGTAAGTGGGACTGATTTCTAAGGTGAATCTAATGAACGATAATATATCGTTCCTACTTGAATAGATCAATAACTTGTAATTAACAAATAGTAAGTAAACATGAAGAAATATAATGCAGTCGTTGTTTTAAAAATAGATATGAAATCAGACATCATGTCAATGAAGTTAAAACGACGATTTTCAATTGAATTCATGAAAAAATATCAATATTGGAATAGGATAGGAAATTAGGCAAACGATCAAATTGGAACATGAATTCTCTTGAACAAGATCAGATCATTTTCATAAACGTTTGTGGTCTATCATATGTAAACAATCAAAATCAAAATCAAAATCAATATCAAAGACGAAACCAATCAACCTAAAAATAACAACCGATTTGTTGTAAAATAGTACAGGCCATGAGGAAATACTTGGATAGTAATAAGCTCATGATTTTAAGAGTTTTTTTAAAGCAATCTGTAGAGTTCATTCATTTCACAACTCCTGTCTAAGAATGTGTTCTAAGAATCACATCACATCAATTTCAAGTATTCTGCTTAGAATCAACCAGCGAAGTAAACGATAGATACATTAACAAATGAAAAATAGGCCACCTGGACTATATTAAACGATCAATGAAATAGTAAATTGAATAAATTGCATACATGAACATATCCAGATATCATTCAATATCCTCTCCAAATTGATGTTGGTAAGAGGGGTCACTTATTCCATCCCAACCGTTGGAGCTCACAACATAAGGCAAGGAACTCCCCAAAGAACCAAAGTAAAGTGCGGTGCTAGGCAATCCAAGAAGGCCTTGATACTGCTTGATCACGAATGTTGGTGAAACATTTTTGACTTGTGGGGCATTCTTTTGGTTGTTGGGACTATTGACAGCGCTACCAGAGGAGTACTGCTGGAGTTGAGTGTTCTGTGTGGATGTTTGATTGACCTCCTTGGTGATCTGTTTCCACTTGTGCTTCTCACCAGCCACCAAGAGCTGGCGCAACACTTGGATGTCTTGAGGAGCAAACTTGGCGCTCACAGAGCTGGTACTGGGGGCAGTTCCTTGGTAATATTGTTGCAGAGGCTGTTGGGTACGCAGAGGCTGTTGTGATGGTTGCGCTTGAGCTTGAGCCTGAGACAGAGTTTGACCCTGGGCTTGGGCTTGGGCTTGTGCCAGCAGCAGCAGTGCTGGTGGAGCTTGAGGTGGAGCTGGAGGTTGTTGCGCTTGTTGTTGAGCCACCAGCTGCTGAGGCTGTTGTGATTGTTGTGAAAGCACTTGCTGAGCTTGAGGATGTAATTGCTGGGATTGGGGATGAATCTGTTGATGTTGTTGATGTTGTTGTTGATGTTGTTGTTGATGTTGTTGATGTTGTTGCTGTTGATGTTGCTGTTGCTGTTGATGTTGATGTTGATGTTGTTGTTGTTGTTGTTGCTGTTGTTGCTGTTGGTGATGCAGCGGGTGGTGCAGTGGGTGCACTTGTTGCTGCTGGTAAGAGTAGTCACCGAGAAACTGGTTGCCGTTCGCGGAGGAGGACGGATTGTACATTGGGCTTGTGGGTATGGTGGTGGTCACGCTGGCTTCGAAATAGACCATATCAGAAGACTGGCGATACCCAACGATTAGAGCAGATGAATCAGTGGTATTGATAATCTCGTGTAATAGGCAATTTCTTTTGGTGCATGGAGTACGCCCGAGGGGTCGGGTCGTGTGGAGCCTAATGGTCTGATGTGGACGGTTGGGGCGTTGGGTCACTTGGCTAGTGCATGGGGATAAAGACAAATGGGGACTTCAGTTAGGGTATTGGGCTTGAGGTCAAATGGGATTTGATAGGACTATTCCCTTCAATGGTGGCTTCTTACCTTGCCCTAGAAATCGCGGATGTAATTGCATCTACATTAGGTCAGCTTCGGGGTTCATTATGTTCGCGAGGATCCCACTTCTATGGACCTATGCACCTTTAACTTTAACAAAGCCTGTAGGTTTACGTATCCGTATCCTCCGTTCATGCAGCCCACCCCAGTAACGGCCAACGCCGCACAAGTAGATCCTCGGCGTTTGGAGCCTCCAGGGTAAATGGTTATGAGATGGTTCTCATGCAGCAACGATGCGGTAGAATACTATGCCGTTCTTGGTGGAAGCTGGTGCCGCGAGGTGCAGTTCAAGTGACGTTAACATAATTTGAGCTACTGGGCTACGCTACCAGCCCTCTAAGAAACCAGGCTACTGATCCATTACCATCGTTCTCAACGATTTATTGTGGTTCCCACGGTGGCAATCCAGTATGGAATTTTGACTAACACCACCCAAACCACCCAATATGGGTTAAGAGTAAATAGGGGCACTTAGTCAGTTAAATTGGTGATGTGGCCACATTTTTTGCTAAAGGGCTTATTGGCTCATTGGCCCAGTCCTTCAGGGCCTCATAACAATGCCCAGACTACCAGCCCACGATAATCTAGAACAACGCTGGCTAGCGAATCGCTAACAATAGTAGCGAATTATCCCACATGAAGTGTGCATTCTAGGAAACTCAATTCTGAAGTAAGAGAATATTCTTGGGAGAATTGGGGCTAATTGAATGAACAAAGAGGTTCCATACATAATTACAGCCAAACCTTTTCTCTATTAAACTAGCTTAACCAAGCTGAAACAATTGCTAGTGCCCAAAGGATACACCGTTCGGTATGAGTCTAAGACCATTCACGGTATGGTCCAAAGACCGTGTACGCTAATTGCGATTTGTTGTGGCCATTTGGTGGAGTAAGCCATTTGGTGGAGTAACTGTGAGTACATGCAGGGTGAATCTCCTTGGCTGTTAATCTATGCACTTAAGTGGCTAACTTGGCGACATTGCAGATTAACAGATCAACAATAAACAAAACCTACAGATTAACAAAGATACAGATTAGTAAAACATTCACAGAATACATCGTAAATCAAGCAGATCATATTGATCACTTCAACAGGGATTCTCCCAACTTGAAAACGTCAACTGGGGACATTTTGGAAGGAAAGTTAGTTAGTGCTGAATTGTGCATCACACTATG
>JAJMGF010000071.1:0-12827 GCA_030568495.1 Suhomyces chickasaworum
CAATGATCACAGTGTCAGTACCGTTGGTACCTGGGGCAGTAATGGTAGTGGTGAAGGTACCGGTCCATGGAGTGGTAACGGTAACAGTATCATGAGCCGGGGTCTCAATAATGATGGTGATACCATCAGATCCAATAGCGGTTGTTGTTGTGGTAAATAAACCATTCCATGGAGTGGTTATAGTAGTTCTAGGAATTGGAGTTTCAATAATCACAATATCTGTTCCATTAACACCGGTAGCAGTAGTAGTGAACACACCGGTTCCAGTCCATGGTATGGTTGTTGTAGTTTGCGGCTTAGGAACTTCAACAATAACAGTTGCAGTGTTACCTGGAGTGGCAGTTCTAGTGATGATAGTGGTGTTTGACCCAGTCCATGTAGAAGTAACAGTCACGGTTGGAATTGGAGTTTCGATGATAACGGTGTCAGTACCATTGGTTCCAGTAGCAGTAGTAGTGACCACACCGGTTCCAGTCCATGTTCTAGTGGTTGTGACAACAGGTTTAGGAACTTCAACAATAACAGTTGCAGTGTTACCTGGAGTGGCAGTTCTAGTGATGATAGTGGTGTTTGACCCAGTCCATGTAGAAGTAACAGTCACGGTTGGAATTGGAGTTTCGATGATAACGGTGTCAGTACCATTGGTTCCAGTAGCAGTAGTAGTGACCACACCGGTTCCAGTCCATGTTCTAGTGGTTGTGACAACAGGTTTAGGAACTTCAACAATAACAGTTGCAGTGTTACCTGGAGTGGCAGTTCTAGTGATGATAGTGGTGTTTGACCCAGTCCATGTAGAAGTAACAGTCACGGTTGGAATTGGAGTTTCGATGATAACGGTGTCAGTACCATTGGTTCCAGTAGCAGTAGTAGTGACCACACCGGTTCCAGTCCATGTTCTAGTGGTTGTGACAACAGGTTTAGGAACTTCAACAATAACAGTTGCAGTGTTACCTGGAGTGGCAGTTCTTGTGATGGTCGTGGTATTTATACCAGTCCATGTGCTAGTGATTGTAGTGGTTGGAATTGGAACTTCGATGATCACAGTTCTTGGGTCATCAGTAGCCACTGGATCCACAGGTAAGGTAGTTACTCTAGTAGTAGGCCCAGTGTATGTGCTAGTAACGATAACAACAACTCTTCCATCTGCGTTGGGGTCTCTATTTGGTTGCGTGCTCCAATTTACATTATCGTTATCACTGATCACTGTTCCGTCATTACAGGTACCTTCATTGGTGTAACGAAACCTAGAAGTTCCGTCTACCACACGTCTAGCATTAACCACAACATATGGACGGTATCCTGCTGGAACCCTAGAGAATGTAACATTAACCCCTAAACGATCACAGCTAACAGTGAATGGAAAATTTTTCGTAACAGTGACAGGATTTCCAAAATCGTTATAGTCGTTACTAAATCCAAAATCAATACGGTTGCAATCAATATCGGTATTACGTGCGACCACACCAATAACACCCCTTCTGTAACCAGATGTACAAGCCGGAAAAATAGATTGAAGCTCCGATCTTCCTGTTGAAAAAACGTTTCTATTGAATCTTGGGTTACCATCCTTCAAAGCTCTACCAGGAAAAATGAGACCGTCGTAAGAAATTTCATTGTCTCCATCCATAAATGTAATTTTGTTACTACCAGCTTTGAAAATGGATGCACATTGGAGATCACTTGGTGTAGATCCATAACCTACCTGCCAAAGAAGGGCGAAAGTTGCAGTACCAGATACAGAAGCAACGCTTCTAATATTTCTGTTAACCACACAGTCAATAGTAGAAAAAGGAACAAGACCTTCATTACCATTAAAGGTACAAGTGGCATATGTTCTTCCCTCAGCGATTAAATCGAAATCGTTACTTGTAGTTGGAAATCTGTAAACACATGGAAGATTAAGAGTGAATGTATCACCACCTTTAGCTTTAGTCAGATCTAAAGACCATCGAACGTTAGCATTCCATCCGTTATTATTAGGATTACCCGGAGGGTTGTCACCAGAGAAATCAAATCCATCAATTCCAGTGAACACACCAGAGATTTGTGCAGCAATTGCAGTCGATATTGAAATCGATTGAACCAATAACTGTGTGATCTTCATGATTGTTGTGTGAAGAGAAAATTGAAGGAATTTCGACCATCTATATAGTTACTGCAATGAAGTCAATTAATCATTAAGGCATCATCAAAACCCTAACTGCTGGCATGGAAATTCCCACATTTGCAGGTATGTTAAACTCGGTACGAAGGTTCGGACGCATACGGTTATGTCCGTGCATTGTTTATAGATATTTTTAATTGCTTTACATGATAATTTTTTCAGTTTTTAGACAACCTTTAGGCAAGACGCTGGTTTGCCGAAATAATATGCCGCCTTGAACGGCGAAAAAAAACATGACCGCACTAAAGATATCCTCAATTCGTTTATGATAATTTAATTATTACACACTTTTGATCAGTATTCTTCAACACCTTGCTTGACATCACAGATATCCACATATGATAAAAGATTGCTGTCTTTTAGACAAATAGCGAGGGTCTATCAGGATCGCATAATTTTGGAACTTGCACTTTAACCTTTTATTTTTTAAACCTTATTCATCAGAAGTTCGCAAAACCATCTTAACCGAATGGTAGAAAGATTCAAGAGTAATCAGTACTTCAAAGTTATTGATTCTTATTTGTAAGTTTTGCTCTACTGGTTGATGTCTATCTCAATAGATGCCATTTGCAATATTATCAAACCATTTATTCCTTTTCTCACCACTTCTTTGATTAAAATATTTGCTAGCTACATCATCTCCTTAACATATCGAAATGTTAATGTTCTATATTTATGTGTAGAAGAAGTGAATATTATGCATACATTATTCCAGAATATTCCCACTTTCTGCTCTCTACCGTTTGCAACTTCAAGGGTATGCACCATGTATCTGTTCCCGAGATGCGATTGTTCTCATGAATTATTGGGGGTTAAAACCGAAAAATAAATTACGCATATTTGGTCATGTCTAGCAACGCCCCCTCTTCACAATCGGAGATGCATATTCTTTGATCGGCTTATCTACTTAAACTGTCTCCCTTCCGGATGTTATGAAGCACTTGCGTCTTATGATGTATAATTATTATTATTCAATAGAATACTTGATGGTTATGACAAATATATCAGAGTCAGGGTTTCCAAGTTATTCCCATTAAAATTCCTTGACATTGTTATTCACGTATTGTGTTCTCTACCGATAGAAAGTAGCAAAAAGGCTCTGTATATCTACATAGGTGTATAATTGGAAGTTTGGTGAATTACTTGACTAGTACCTTAAAGTCAAATATGTCTAAAAGTATTCAAAGCCTCTGTAATTCGTAATTCTGAAGGACTTGGCGTATTTTTAGTCAAAATGAAAAAATCCAACTATTTACGAAACTATAAATACTGGAGGGAAACAACATCTAGTAGAACTACATTGCTACCATTGAATTCATAGTAATTCCCTGTGGAAGTATGGAAGTATCCTCAAGTGGAAGCTTTACCTATTTCTCATAGTAATCAAAGATTGGTTTTATAAAGCTAACTTCATAGTTTCTGTTTGGTAAATCTTTAGAAGATTTATAGTATTAGGTTTTATGGGTTATGGATTCAATTTTTCAAGTAAAAGTTGATATCTTGTTGTCAATGTGGATTTTTTCACCTCATAATTCCGGTTCTGATAATGATGCATTGAATAACCCCAAATTTTGATTGATTAAAATGAACGCCGTTGGTGCTTAGAATAGAGGTACCTCAATCTAACTTCAGGCATCGCTTGCAGTCCGAATTTATTTGAATATATGTTGACAGTCAATGTAGAGCTCGATTTTGTTTTTATTCTCATCATAAACTCTTCAGTTTATATTGATTTATTTCACTACTGAACACTGCCTCATTATTCGTCAGCTCTTAAAAAGTTACTCTATTCTTATTCTCAGTTAGCAAGTCATACTGACACAGTTTAAAAAGATAGTATGACCTTTCAGAAGAGTTTCCTCAAATGTAATAAGTGTATCAACTAGCTGGCATAATCTACTTTATTGCTGTAAAAACAATCCCTCAATATGGGTACAAGCAACATGTTTCAAAATTAGAAAGGATTGGAAGTAATTGATGTATCGTTGGCATTGCCCGTGTATTTTTTCGGTAAACTATTATTTGGGCTTGTACAGTGCTGCAATAAAAAAAAGTCTTAGAAGTATCATTGGATCTCCAAATTTGTTCTATACTTGCGTAACGACAAGATGCGTATTTATGCGAAAGTTTATATCTACCTTGGTTAAGACCACAGTATCTGTACCTCTTTCCAAGATAAATTGCCAGCAATGTCATTAGATGCAAAGAATTACGGAGACAAAAGTCTAGATACTTTCATACTTACATACAAGAACGAACGTGGCATCAAATTGGAAAACCTTTAGAAGGTTTTTATTGTACTAGTACCAAGGGTGATAGTTTTGTGGCACAGATAAAAGTTCCATGCATAAGTATTTTTTCTTTCTTTTAGTGCATTTTAGTGCTCCTATCTACGATGAGTAGATTGGAACATAAAAAATATTTTTAAGGTTATGATCTAATCTCGAAAGTAACAGGCATTAGAAACCCTGACTACCACTTTGAAAAAAGAAAAAGTAGTTCTTCACCAATTCAAGCATTAACCCACTTCTTCGTTCAAGTGTTAACTATTCTGGTACAGAATGATATTCTCAACATTCGGCAATTCAAGACTAATAGTTTTATTGATGAAGACTCTTTCTCATGAGAAGCTGTGAAAGCTACAAAAAAATGCAGGTAACAGATTACTTTCCTTGCATAAATTCGTTTAAATGTTTTTGGAAATTCGCATTCAAAGTAACACTTCTTTGGTTTATGTCATATTTTCCCATGCACTCTTCGGGCCTACCTGCCAAATAGGCACATCGAAAGAGCCTATATTGTTGCTACAGACGTTCTTGACGGATCTTAGGTATGGTCGCAGATTCTTGTTGATTGCATCTAGACAGTTTTATCACAAGGCTAATTTTTCTACTATCTCTATGCTTTCTTTTTCCCCTATATGACGGCACCTGTCAAGAGCATCTTGGGTACCGTTTTTAAATCGGCAGATTTGAGACCCAATTGTTTCACAATCTTCAATGATCTATACTGGAGATGAGCGTGTACTAATTATGTCAAAAAGTATAATTTGTCCGACTCGAATGCTTGACCTAGCTTCATTTGTTCTTAAATCCTATATCATTTTTCAAGTGTTACCTTGGCGAAATATTATTTAGTAGATATCTTGCGATAAATTATCTTGATGAGCAGCTCCCAAGTTTTTGTTTAAAAATGTGGTGTTCTATGGTGAATGAGCACATGCTTTATAGAGATTTTATCACCATTACTGCAGTAGCGTGCCTAAGATTTGTTCCTTGCTAGAACTTTACGAGTAAGATTCGGATCTCATTTTTGTGTACTTGAAAATAAAAAATATTTCTCATTTTTCCTAGAAAACCCAAACTGCAATAGTCTAACCCCCGTAAAAGCAATTTTATAGACCAATCCCAAAAGTGATGGGTTCACCCAGTTATAAATATCGTTGGCCGAAAAAAAAAAATCATAATGAGAGCAATATAAATATCAAAACCAATTACATCTATACCAGAGTTTGGGAAAGTTTAACGAAGAAAACTTTATTGTTAAATAATAGCATTCCTATTCTGTTGTGATGGTGATTCCAAACGGAATAGAATTTTTCTAGTCCATTCTTACACATTACACTCCCCACATATTCAAACTGTAGTATTTTCTATGATTACAATGTAGTTTTCTAGAAATCTTTCAAAATTTCTTATATCAATCAAGAGTCAAATCACAACTATCTGATACGGAATTCGGTTCCCAACTTCTTCAATCGGCAAGAGAAAGCCATTTCCCAAGCTTGGATATAATTATACCCCTCAACTTAACATGCTTTTTAGAATAATGCCGTATTTGATCGTATTTTTAATTCGGCACTCGCTTTACGTTACCGAAATAATAAATTCTCTCTGTCACTGAAAGTAATAACTACAGATGTATAATAATACCAATTATTCGGATGCATGTTAGGGGCTTCATAACCGAAGCTAAAATTTAGATTTTCTTTCTCAACAATGTGTATCTCCGGAAAAATATTGGAGAGAAAACATAGAAGACATTGTTCTTCCACTCGGTTTTAAAAGGCTATTGTTCTTAAGTCTACTTTCTCTTCTCGAAACAAATTTCAAAAAATATATCTCGTCACCACAGAAGTATGTATATTAACCTAATGCCCATTACTAGACAAACAATAAAAAATAAATAATCTAATGCTGCAATTACACTCAGTACAGGTAATGATAAGAGTAATTTCTACGAGAAAATACACTAAAAGTTACTCAAGAGTGGGACTTATGTAAACCACTGCCTTCGATTTTTAAGTAAGATTCATGAAGATCTTAGGAGATTAAAGCTTCAAATTGATCTGTTGAAGTTAATTATTGGAATTTAATATGTTGGGTTTGCAGAAAAAAAAAAAAAATAACAAGAGCGAAATTTCCAAAGTTTTCAACGAACTTACCAATGGTGATTGTTTCAATCCTGCTAATTGCTATTCCTTTGGCAAACAAAAAATAGTATTCTCTAAAGTTCCTTTGAAACCCCGAATTTTACACTGGTACCTTTGTTAATTATCACATGCTATTTAGCCTAGGCTAGGATCTGTTCCCAAAATTATCGTCCCAGATAGTAGTGAAGGGATGCCATTGTCCGAAAGTCAAGTATTTTTTCGGGAGTGTTCAAAATTTACTGTCTATTAAGATTCTCCTATTAGTGGTGATTTTAATGATAGTTTGTTATTTGACGGATTTTGCTATTCAGCCCCGATAAGAGAGCCCAAGTTCACCAACAGGCATATTATACACCTCTCCCACAAAATTTTACCAAAGTCGTTGAATAATAATATTTTTATGGTCAAGTGTTTAAATCGATGAAATCACCTTTGAATAAGAGATGTGCATCGATGGAGTTATTGACTAATTCATAACACACTTCCTCTGTTTTTGAACTGCGTGAATTTAAGCTCCAACTACTCAGCAAACTAATGAAACCATCTACATGTGTGGCTAGTTCCCACGGGTTCCACATAATTTTTTCCCAAAAAGCCTAATTTTGAACACATTTTTTAATGGACAATTTAATGTGACATGAATCGCTTTGGTTCAAATCTCACATTCGGTTAGAAAACTAAGATGAAAATGAAGCAATGTCAAGTTTCTCCTTGACTGTATGTATTTCAAAGCTCAAACAAATTCTCTTCATACTAAATTCGAATCAATTCAGAGTCATGTCCATTTAACTAGAGTTAAAAGATTGAAAGTATTTTGTTGATGCTATTCACACCTGAAATAGAGATCTTGTATTTCTTTTTTGAAAGGAAACAATGTACTTCAATATCCTCAATAAAAGGTTCTGTCAGTTTGGTTATGTGTTTGCAAGTTTCATATATTACGAGAACAAGAATTAAAGATAACTTTAGTGGCAATACAGTTTAACAATTTAATGAAACCACTACTGAAAAAGTTGATTACGCCCACTTAGTTCAAGTAAAGTTTGAAGAAAACAAAACCTAAGTTTTGTCTAATGGTTTCGCCATTATCATTAAGATGATTTACCGAACATCATAACCCTAATCAAGGATGTACATTTTGATCAGAGTTTGAATTTCTATGCTTTTTCGTTCTCTTTCTCTTTCAATAAGAATAAGTATCATCTCTGAAATACCGACAACCCAACGAATTGGGTGCGTTTGATCGGAACAAAACTGACAGGGAGGACTTTGTGCTTACTAAAAAATTTCCTCTCTACCGCTGGAAACATCTATATAAACATGGTTAATTTGGTATTGATCTCGATTTGTTAAATGGTGAATATTTCGATAAAAACTCGATGAGAAAATAACATTAAAGGTATACTTTGCTTCTATCTCAGTTACGTATATTCTTCACTGTATCAATCCCATTAAATGCTAATTCAATCTTGAAATCCTCTTCGATATGTAAGAACTCTAGTCAAACCTGCTTTTTGATATTATTACTTGTCAATTTTCCAAAAAGTGAACTTTGTTGAGATCGGTGATCGGGGTTATCTTTATGGCGGTGTTGATCAGTCTTGATAGGTGAAAGCATTGGTTGATAGTATTTGAGAATGAATCTGGATGCATATCAAAACCTTAAGAATCCATAGGCTCAAATACCAGAAATATTCCCAAGTATTCTGAGAATGATGAATACCTCCGATACAACTTCATCATCATGCTTTGCAATAAGGAAGAGGAACATTAAGTGATCGATTGGATTCAAATCATTTATGCAGGGTCGGGAGAAATTCTAGAAGAACGGTTTATACAAACCCCTGGAATCCGAAAAGAGCAGTATAGCTAATCGACAAAAGGATACTGTGCACTTTGAAAAGTTTCCAATTATAAATTTTTCAAAAGATGCCACCTTACTATTTGAAAAATTGAGTTGTAGGGTAGGATGTTACCTAAATCTTGAGAATAGCCCTAGAAGAGAAACTTAGTATCCAATCTTATCGGATTTTGTTTCAGGTAGCTGTTCTTGATCATTTCTTATAATTGTATTTTTCGACGAAAGAAAATGGGTTAGATTGAAGCGTAAAGTATGACTCCCTTGATATTTCATCCATTGAATTGACAATTTCAACGAGCTCTAGGATCGGATACTCTTATTAAGGACATGCAAACTTATCTTTGCATGAAAAACTTCTTAGACATTTGGTCTCTCTTCAAATGAAACGTTGAAGTTCCAAAATGATAATTTTCACAAGACCGTACGCCTCACGCAATCGGGAAAAGAAACTTGGTCTAATTGTGTATGTAGTAGTGTTCTTGCGCTTCGGGTTCAGCCAATTGAAACGGTGAATTTGTGAAAACATTATACATCCGTGTTACCATAAATGTTTTCTAAAGTATTGCAGTATGTGTTTTCGCATTCTGAAATCATCGATATTACTTTTGGAGACACCAGTACATTATCCATCAAGATGAAGTTCCAACTAAAGTCCATATCATAATCTCCCAGAGAACATCACTATTGGGAACCTTAGTATCAGATAAATACCCTACTATATTCAACAACTATTGTTTGCCTTCTAAGTTCGGCCTTCGGTTAATTCAAATCCCATATATGTTATCGTTATCTGTCAAAATTTAGCATTTATTTCAGCAATAAGAGAATTGAAGCAATCAATTCAGAGTTAAAGGGATCTCGAATTCCAAGAGGGATTGGCATCATAATGATAATATTTCGATCCATGAGTCTTTGAATTTTACACATGAACAAGTAGTATGGACATCGTTGTACTTTTCTTCAAATCCAAGGGAAGTTTTCTTTAAAGAATGTTAGCTGAATTTAATAACTTCGCTCTTGACTTCGACACTAGTACGATAGACAGACAGAACTAGAGCAAATTAGAACCGAAGGAATAGATACCGTTATGATGGGAGAATCTTATTGTAATAAGCTTTTGTCATGGATTCAATCCATTTGACATGTTGAATCCATAAGGTTATTATTGTTTCATTTTCTACTATTGAAAATTATTGTAATTCAACTTCTTACTCGACAAAATTTGCCTTATATGGCCAAACAGCTACTGTTTATGCTCTAGTTCCTAGCTTTCAATTGCGTAGGTGATGATGCCATTCTCTGCTTTGTTTAAAGCAAAACTTGATACTTCCACAACTTCATTAATATCCATACGTCCAACTTTTGGATATTTTTGCAAGACTTCTCCCGAATTCTCATCTGTTACAAGAATCATTGCTCAATCACCAAATCTACTGCAGCGGCCACTCTCTTGAAAGAAAAAGAAATATAACACATCTGAAATGCACCTGGATAAGATCAGCACTACTGAATACGGTCTTCTGTTTCTCAATGATAGCATTCAAGAACTATGTCAAAGATCTTCGCCAATAGGTATGCAGAACATCTCCTTATAGCTAATGCTGAATTTCGTTCACTCGATGATGAAAAGTCTACAATTAAGATTCTGGGAAATCGTTTTTAAGTGTTGATCGGTTACTCTATTGAATTTACTTCCTTACTAAGATATGGAACTTTGAATTTTCCGCTCAATTATTTCATGTATTAAAGTTTGGATTGTTCTACTAAATATTAAAGTCTAACTAATTTCTAACACCAATCCTGTGAAATGAATATGAAGATGCTTTCCTTTTTCAACACGGTAGTATCACCAGATTCCTTCTTGTTCTTTTCTTTCCTTGAAATAACTGAATAAAAATGATCCAAAACGAATCTTCTGTTAGCTCAAGAAAACAATACATTCCCGGGATTGAAATATTGCTTTGAAATTGCCCTCATACATCCAATTCACTCTTTTGATTTCAATCACTAGAAAGACTAGCTTAGTCGGGGTTTAAAGCCGAAACAATCTCTTGAAATTTTTTGGGTTATGATTGGTGAATGAGATGAGACAGGATAAGTGTTCCGATAGAGATCAATCTGAGTAATTTTGACAAAATACATCTAGTTCAGAACTTAGAGTAAATGATTGATTCAGATTCAGATATGGGTATGATTCTTCTAATGTTTAGCCAAGATCACACAGCTTACGTGTATTGTTTTCGGCATTAAAAAATGATTAGTCCATCTATCAAGGAGCCTATCCATGGAGCAATCTCTTACCAAAGCAACAACTATACACAATTGGTTGAGAAAGAGCAATTGACAGGAGATCTTCGTAAATACCTTGGCTCGGTCCTAGAATCTTGTCAGTTTTTCTATTATCATGAGCTGTATTAAATTTCAAGAAGTTTTCCTGTTACATAAATCAATGTGACGAATTCAACATCCAATACATTGTGTTGGGAGGGAAGGAAATAGTTAGTGGGTATAAATTCTTGATTTGATTTTATCTGCCTACGAAGATTCAAAAAAGAGATATTAGGATTTAGTAGCTATTCGTCACTAACGTGTAGCCATTATCAATCAAGGCGCACAATAAAGGTATTTTTCTATTATTTTCTATCAAGAGGACTTTGTTTATTGGTTTAGGCTGATTCATACCCCAATTGAATTTATTGCCAAGAAAGTAATTCGACGGAAGAGAAGTAATAAAATATTGATATGAGCATATACGATTATGCCTCTTAAAGTTACTATTCTATTGAATTGAATTAGAATCCATCCATTACTTCAACAACCATATTAATAGCAATATTAATGAGCATTTGTTAATGAGTAAGCGAATAATGGATATTATACTCTACGTTCTTTTTTAACTCAAGCAAAAATATATCAGATAGGAATTAGAGGAATGAAATCTTCTCTATTCAAAAAATTAAACCAGTTTGCATTATGACCTACGTTTTCATTTTTTGACGAATTTTAAAACTCAACCTAAAATACTCTCTTTGCTCAATTGGCACATTGGTTCACTTTACGTCATTTTTCAAGAACCAGTTCCGAAGACAGCCAAGGGTTATTGCTACAGGTTTAAGCGATAGTTTATTGCTACAGGTTTAAGCTATAGAGTTGAACAAATCAGAAAGTTCTACCGTGCTCTAGCTTCTGGGCGCTAGGAGGACGATGTTACATGACTTTTTAAGAAGTTAGTATCTCATTGATCGCATTGAATCCATCGATAAAAATTCAATATCTTGTAGGCTTTTTCGCAACAATTCGGAATCAGAAGAATCTTAAATTGTGCCACATATTTCTTCTATGCGCTGGATGAAAACAGCAAAGAATGATACCCGTTGTGTCAATCAATTATATGGTAGAACTATTATTGAATCGTTATAATGTTAATTCTTTCCACCCTAACTTTTAAGGTGTAGTTGACTTGATCTGTTCTACTGATTAGTAATAATTAGGTCTTTTGAGACAAATGATTGAGGTCGAGTAAACGCAAGTCAAGAATGTTTTAGCGAAAGCTTGTTCCAAAAAATAAATGGTAACATCTGTCATAGAAAATAAATCCAGACTTTAAAAAGCCATTGACGCATTGAAATCTTGCCACAGGGTTTTCATAATTAAAGACATCATGAACAGAAACGTATCAATGGATTTCAAAGCGATGAACAAAACATTAACTTTCGAAAAATTAATCAATGATACCATTATTGTATCAACTGCTTACAAAACTATTAATCAATTGTACTATCTTGAACTTAAATATAATTTTAACCTGAGCTTCATGGTTATTATTCGAATGTGACGTTTACGTTAATCACACAATTTAAACTCAAGATTTATCATGTTACTTAAAATATTTCGAAGCTTAAACATAACCATCGATAAATTGATAAACAAGCGATGTTAAAAGGGACTACTTAAAGGGACTACTTAAAGGGTCTTTTTTTACCTAAACTTCATAAATCAGTTCAACAATCTAATGAGGTTTTCAAACGTCTTGTGCCTTGCTTTCCTTGGAAGCAATGCCTTGGGAAAAGATGTTTCTGGTGTATTCACTAAGCTTATCAATACCAATGATTACTTCGAAACTTTAACAATTGCTTGGACTTTGAGTAAAGAAAAGGTGAATTATGGTGATACCTTCACTTTGACCATGCCAAATGTTCGTTTGCAAGATAATACTGTTAATACTATTGCTTTAAGTGCTGAAGGTGTCGCATATGCCACATGCTTTTTTAATATGGGCGAACTCACTAATGCCAACTCCTACTTAAAATGTTCAGTTGCTGAAACTATCAACAATGTTGATATGGTTAGTGGTGAAACTAACCTTCCAA
>JAJMGF010000072.1:0-10831 GCA_030568495.1 Suhomyces chickasaworum
CTAAGGCGTAAGACTGTTAATCTTAAGATCGTGAGTTCGACCCTCACCGAGGTCGGTATTTGGAATCTAAAACTTTTCTGCCTTCATGGCCAAGTTGGTAAGGCACCTCACTAGTAATGAGGAGATCGTCAGTTCGAATCTGGCTGAAGGCAATCATGTTTTTGAAATATTTTTTGTACCTTTTATTAAGAATTAGATCAATGATTTTTCATAATACTGTCAGCCTTGAACTGCACTTAGCAATCCAATATTGGAAAACAAATGGGACTAACTTGAACAGTTTGATACGTTTGTACTTTTACTACTAATTAACTAATTGGGTGCAGTTTTATCAAACTTCAAGTTTCCTTTGGGAGCATTAATACCAAACTACTTTAACTGAAAGCGAATAATACAATCGATTTCAAATGATTTACACTTATGTCGCTGATACCGGTGTGGGTATAGCAAATCTCTGGTGAAAAGTCTTGGATTGGAGACTAGGTGAGGCTTTACTAAGGTACTAATATTGGAGTCTATTGTTTGGCTGAAATATTGGCAGATCTCTGTAAACGTACAAAGCCGAATTGCATATGATTCACCAAGAAGACATAGTAGAGGCTACTGATTTTCATCGAAGCTATGGCCGATGACTTTGTCGAAATCCCATAGTTCGGGGTTTGGATGGAGTTAGATTTAGTATAAAAGGAATTGAAACTTACTTGATATTAATCACTTATCAGCATGGAAAAGAAAGAACTGGTGACTGACTCTACTGATGTGGTGTCTTTGACTCCGGAAGAAGAAGTCAACCAATTGGCACAAGAACTTGGGGTCAACCAAACAGCATTGATGAGAAAAATCGATGTATGTCTTATTGGACCATTCTGCTTGTTATACTTCCTCTCATTCTTAGATAGAGTTAATATCGGAAATGCCAACCTTTATGGATTATCCAAAAGTCTTCATTTGACGGGGAACCAATACAACACCGCATTGACAGTGTTCTTTGTACCTTACGTCTTCTTTGAGGTACTTTCTAATTATGTCATCAAATCTGTCAAGCCTCGGTACTGGCTCACTGGGTGTATCGTGGCATTTGGAGCCATTTCTATCGGAATGGGATTCGTAAAGTCATTTGGTGGTTTAGCAGCATGTCGTTTCTTGTTAGGTTTTACTGAGAGTGGTACCTTCCCTTCAATCTTCTATTTATTGGGAACTTACTATACTCAAGCTGAGTCTCAAAGAAGGTTCACTGGGTTCTTTTCTGTCACCAATTTGGCAGGTGCTGCTTCGGGAGCCATTGCCTATAAGATCCATGATCTTGAAGGGGTTCATGGATTGAGAGCATGGCAATGGATCTTCATTATTGAAGGAATCATCACATGTGGATGTGCCGTTATTCTTTTCTTCACTATTGCTGACTTCCCTGAAGAGAGTCGGTTCTTGAAGAGCAATGAGCTTATGTTCTTAAAAAGAAAATTGGAGATTCATAACGGAGCTCAATCGGCTTTTGAAATCAAGTTCACTGTCAGAGAGGCTGCCAAGGTATTCAAAGATGTGCTTGTCTGGCTTCCAACCTTGGCTTACTTTGCCTTGATTATTCCAGCATACGGCTATGCATATTTCGCAGCCACGATTATCCGCGAAATGGGCTATACTGCAGTATCTGCCAATCAACACTCTATTTACCCTTGGTTGACTGCTTTTGTTGTTTCCAATGTGGTGGCATTTTTGTCTGATAGAACTGGAAGAAGATTCCCCTTCTTTGTGGGTAGTTTGATGCTTGCTGTGGCGGGATTGTCGATGGTTTTGGGTGCCAGTTCGCAACCTCATGTGAGATATGGAGGAACTTTCCTTACCACTTCGGGGTTATTCAGTGCTATGCCCATCATCGTCTGTTGGGCTGCAATGAACTTCGGTAGTCATATCAGAAAATCCGTGGGTACGGGTTTCCAAATCGGATTCGGGAATATTGGTGGTATTATCTCAACCTTTGCATTTTTGGCCAAAGATGCCCCAGTATACAAGCCTGGATTAAGTGTATGTATTGCAGCTGTCTGTTTTAGTATGCTTTGTTCGGTACTTTACTTTTTGGCAATGTATAGAGCAAACAAGAATAAGCAATCCGATGCTTATAGACAAGAGTTTGCCAGTATGAGTGAAAGAGACCAAATGGTTGCTGGTGATAAGAATCCTAATTTTACTTACCTTTACTAGTTTGAGAACACTCTAGTATAATTAATATTTATCCAGAAATAATTCCAGTCACCTTGAATAACGTGGAAATGAGTAATCTTTCATTCGTAGCTAATTCTAATTAATTTCGCATCATGAACGATTTACTAGAGATTAGCTATTGATTCAATTCGAACAGTTTATTATTTCAGTGCTTGATTCTAACTCTAAAACTATTTATAGTTATTCAAATTCTAATATTAATTTCTTACTTGAGCAATTTGATAGATTCTTCAAACAATTAATAATTCATCTGTTCGATTAATCATTTATCTGTTCAATTAATCATTCATCTATTCAATTAATCATTCATCTATTTACTTAATCAATCATCTAGTTTATTGAGGGTTGATCTTAATTGATAGAAACAACCTTGACTAGTAGTAATTGAATCATTTAAAGAAATTCGATTTTACTTAGACTGGTGACTTTTATTGGTCAATTAATAAGTAATTCAATTTCAGTTACTATACCCCATCATAGGCAAGGCAATGGTGCAAATTAATTTAACAAATTAGAATGGTATTGTTAGGATTAGGGACAAGCTGTAGTTATAATGCTTATGCTCTCCCTCCCAAGATCCCAAGATCCCCTGAGCCCAAGAACCACTTCACTCCCGATCTTTTATGATACATCGATGCTTCATTTTATACTTATATTTATGCTTATATTCATACGCATATACTTATCATTAAGCGAACTTAAGAGCCATTTCCACAGCTGCAGCTCCCCAATCTTCACCATGATTGTGCATCTTTCCTTCAATGAGGCCAGCTCTAGCTT
Organism: Suhomyces chickasaworum; assembly: GCA_030568495.1. Classification (NCBI taxonomy): domain Eukaryota; kingdom Fungi; phylum Ascomycota; class Pichiomycetes; order Serinales; family Debaryomycetaceae; genus Suhomyces; species Suhomyces chickasaworum. The sequence continues at coordinate 3,001 of JAJMGF010000072.1, forward strand.
CGGCTTGTTCTTCGGTCAAACAAGTCAATACCCCGAAAATAACTGGCAATCCCAATTCAAAGTTTGCTCTCATGAGCTGGTGAGTCACACTATCACAAATGTATTCAAAGTGCATGGTGGAGCCCTTGATCAACACTCCGATTGGAATCACAGCATCCAATGGCTTGCCTTCACGCTTCTGCTTATCAACAAAGAGCTTGGTTCCATAAGGTAACTCAAAAGAGCCTGGAATGGACTCCACAATGATGTTCTCTTCCTTGACACCCAATTGCTTCAACCGGTCCACAGCACCTTGTACGAGGGCATCGATGATGACCTTGTTCCATCTGGCGTGGAGAATCCCAACTCTCAAGTTGGAGCCGTCGTATTGCTTATCAAGAGAACCTAAACCTTTAACAACCATGTTGGTGGGGTAGCACCAAGCCGAGAGTAGGTCGATTAGTAGTAAATTCCCTCACGCGCCTACTCAGTGAAATTCCCCTGCCCTAGTAAAATACGTTACCCGGCCACGCCTAATGACCGACATAAAGGAAGTTTTCATTACTATACATTATCAACCACTATTATCAACCACTATTATCAACTCTTTTCTAATGGTATGTACCAATCAAGTGATGATATGGATTTGACTGAGTTACTAGAAATGCTGTAAATTTAATTTGAAATTAGTCTTTCACCCCTATCTGATTCCAGTGTACAATACTAACAACAGGCCTAGCAAAGTTCCAAAGAATATTCCGACACCAATAAGCAATGTCATAGCAATGAAGCGATATCATACCAATGGAGCGATGTCATACCAATAAGCGATGTCATACCAATGGGGCGATGTCATGTATACAGTAGTAATTGTTGGATGTAGAGAGATGGGGAATGGGGAAGAAGTTGGATAGTTACTAGCACCCTGTTACTGGAGTAAGTCAGCAATGACGAGCAACTAGTGACCATCAATACAGTAGATGTCTGATAGAGTTGAAAGTGTTAGGCCACAATAAGTACGAGTTACACCTTTTTAAATGTCTCGTGTGTCTGCATCAAAGTGTCTGCCTTCAAGTGTCTGTAGTATCTAAGTGTCTGTATATGCTGTCTGCATCTACATGGCTGCCTCTAAGTAACTGTTTGATCTCATTTTGTTTGATCTCTATTTGTTTGATCTCTATTTGTCTGATCTCTATTTGTTTGATCTGTATCTGTCTAATCTCTATCACAATTTCCCTACAGTTGGGATACTGTATCTCGTCCTAGTTCGTTTCTTCTCTTCTCCCCTCTATCACCTTCATAGGTTACTTCACAAACCCCAACTCCTCAAATCTCCAACTCATCCCCAACCATTAACGCCAACCTGACTGAGCTCCAAAATTATTTCCCCATAGTAACAGTCACGGCTTGTATTGGCTCTATTATGAAGTTCACCATCGCGTTGGTCTCGCTGAGCCATCCCCTCATGTCAGTAATGTACCCATCATACCCCTCTGGAGGTGGCGGGGAGTATTGTTGAATCTTGTGGCACTCCAACAACTCAGCTAATTCTGTTGGAATCGGAAATACCATCGCAATGTATTACTCCTCAGCCACCTGTTCCATAACCTTAATCGCAATCGGTTCCCTAACCGCCTAACCTACTTTTAATAGTAGAAGATCGCATCGTTCCATGACATGGTGCTGTGCACTGGCGATCCATTTGGGCTTCTATGTGGGCTTCCTGGGCTTCCATTGGGCAGCAACTGAGACCCACTGAGACCCACTGAGACCCGCTGAGACCCACTGCCCGCACCATCTCAGTAGATCTTCACCAAATCTCTAAGGAACACACTAAAACAACAGACAACAACTAGTGATTTTTCCCGTCCCGATCATGTGGACTTTTCTGACTTCATTATAGTGGTTGTTCTAATTTAATATTTTCCTTTCTCCATTCTATTAGTTCTCATCTGATGTATCTAACAGCACTACAACACTCCTCATGACGCCACCATCACCGACACCGGCCTTTATCCCCCACGCTCCTCCACGTGACGTTATCTACACTACACCCCCTAAGAATATATATCCACACCTACCCCTCCAGATCTACATCTAAACATTTACCCTTGATGTCCAGGATTCCCACCCTTAAATACACCACGGTGTCCTATCGGCCCCTGTCATCTTCCAATAGAATTTCCCCTACCATGAACAACGCCACCTCCATAGGGTATGCAGACCAAGCAACCGAGTCCTTGGACGCCACAAGCAGTATCTTGAGTGATTACGATGATTTGGTAGGTTCCATCAGTGGCGACGATGACCAGTCGCTGTATGTGTTGTTCAACCCTGTCAGAACCCGCTCGCTCGACCACAACAACACCCCCAGCGATATACTATCGTTAACCAATACTAGTGGAACGGTGGGGTCCGCTAGATCTGCAGCTTCAGTGATCACCACCAGAACTGCCCCTGGAGAAGAGGATGAAGCTATCAACGATGAAACAGACAGCGATAGCGACAACGAGGCCTATGATACGCTCCAAGAACTTCGTCCACCTCCACCAGCTCTTCCTGCCTCCACCAGTACCTTATCGAACAAGATCCAACAATGGTATAACTCCAGTATTGCTTCTTCGGAGATGGTGGACGACAATATTGCCAGCTGGAACTTGGATGAAAACCTTATGGAACAAGCTGCAAATGATGGACATCCTAACCATACAAATCGTTCTAGCGCCCTTTTACAACAGTTTTACGGTGACGATCTCTTCCGTTATTTTGAAGAAGAAGATTTGGATAAGTTTCGCCGTTTTCATCGTATCATCGACTTGAAGAATTTCTTGTTGGAACGCAGGAGTGAAACCACCAATGTGCTGTCGTTGATACGTCAAATGCTCTTGAAGATGATGACAACGGGAAACAAGGCTCTTGCCCCTGAGCCTACGCCTCTGTACAATGCATACATCTCTGAACCGCAACCAAGCACTTTTGTTGCACCCAGCACTTTCTCAGAAACCACCAGTTCTTCACTCATCTTATGCGGAGGAGCAGGATTTGGAGGAAACTCCTCGTGGAATGATATATGAATCCTGTGACTAGGATCCACAGCCCACCGTCTAATTACTTTGATACACTATTTTTCAACAGTTGTCACACGACAAACTCCAGCACCATAATCATTATGAGGTTTATGTTATGGACTGAAAATGTCTTCTCGTGGCCACTGGCCAGTGTTTGGCCGGTTTGTTGGATCCACCGCATTATCACCGGCGAAAAGCTTCTGTACTTTTATGCTTCTACATTTCCTTATCAACCTCACCGCAACCTTGCTATTGCAACCTTTCGCCGTGTTTGTGGCCTGTTCAAGCTCGCATTTCCTGACACCTGAACATTGAGTTCACTGAGCGAATGCAAACCGTTCAGATTTCATCTTGCCACGGTTAAACACAATGTCAAGCACAATGTCTGATTTCCACATAGATCGCAATCTTCGTTCCCACCTCTCGTTACTCTTATGCATGTATTAATCATAATGTCTATTGCCTGTCGTAGCCACCTTATCTTCATGTTGATAAATAGATCATGCACACGACCTTTTTGCCAGCTTCGCTACCACAAAAAAGCCTCACCGTCACCAAACGGACTTGTGGCTTAAAGAAGTATCCCATCACTTCAAGAGTCATAGTTGATATTTGACTATGGAAATTAGCAGAAGGCTATGGAACTTTCTAGAACAATTCCAACCTCTCGTCACATGACACTCCTTCCTTTTTCCACCCACAGTTGACACATTGACCTGTTGTTGTTTTTTCCCAAACCTGTCGTGTGGTGATGGGTCGCTCGTTCCGGTCCGTGGCTCGTATCATCGCCGTACCCCACGGAGATCGCGACACTCACGTGAGGGAGAAACTCGCCCAACGTCGACGCCAGTACGAAAAAATTGTAGCCAGCCATAGATACCAAGATCAAGAAGCTGAACATAACAAAGATGAGTGGATGTAAGTAAAGCAGGAAGTGCCACAAGCACGAACGTGTCTGGTAGAGGAAGCAGGTTTATTTTGGCAGCTTCATAGTGACTCCGAGATCCTCGGTGGCAAAGTGCAACTGAGCAGAAGTCCATATCACTTGATAGAATAGTGATGAAAAATCGATAATGAAGAGATTCTAGAAGCCAACGGGTTATTTGACAATGTTTCAAATCACTTATAAACCCGAAGGGCTTGACAATTTTTGTTTTTCGGACATAAACCCTGGTGGATAGAGAATATCAAGTATGATACTACCAAACTGGAACCAGGTTTTACTGGTTTACTTAAAAGACATGTTTGGTTAATTCAATCAATACTAACATTTCTCTAGTTCGTCTTCTTGATTTAGTCAAAATATTCCTTCCTCTCTTGCCAGAGGTGGAATCTCCCGATGAAAGAATCAGTTTTGATGAGAGAATCGTCTTCACGGTGGGAAGTGGTATTATTTTCCTTTTGGGTCAACTCCCATTATATGGATTGGTTTCCGGCGCCGAATACAAGATCGTTGATCCATTCTATAACGTGAGATCGATCTTTGCTATGGAAAAGGGTACTCTTCTTGAATTAGGGTTATTACCTATCATCACCGCAGGGTTCTTATGGCAATTGGCTGCTGGTCTTAAATTGGTCAAGGTCAACTTCAATGTGAGATCCGACAGAGAATTGTTCCAATCAGCTCAAAAATTGACTGCTATTTTCTTATCATTGGTTTACTCTGCTGGTCTTATCTATTCTGGTTATTACGACAATGTCATTCAAAAGTATAATCCTTTAAGCGATGCTGTTCCTTACGCATCTTATCTCTTCCTTTTCTTGCAAATCAATGTGTGGTCTTTGATCATCACTCTTTTGATCGATGTATTTGACAAGGGTTATGCTTTTGGTGGAGGAATCTTATGTTTCCTTACTTTACAAAATGCCACTACTTTGGTTAGAGACTTGATTGGTTTAGAAACCGCCCCATTGCTTGACTCCAACAAGACCGAAAGTTACGGTGCTTTGATCAGTCTTTTCAAGAACTTTAACGTGTTTAACCTTCCTCAATTAGGTTCCACCATTGTCAATGCTTTCACTAGAGCTCAATTACCTAACTTGAACCAATTCTACGTTAGTTTGTTGACTATTGCTGTGATCATCGGTTTACAAAACTTTAGGATTGAACTTCCAATCAGATCTACCAAGGTTAGAGGAATGAACAATGTTTACCCAATCAGATTGATGTATACTGGTGCCTTACCAATTTTGTTTGCTTACACCATTATTGTCAACTTCCAAATCATCGGATACTTGGGTGTTTCCGTATTGAACAAGTTTGGTATTTCCCCAACTTTGGTTGATGTATTTATTGGTAAGTTCGTTAAGGATGTTACTAGTAACAATTTGGTGGTTAAGTCAGGTATCTTATATTACTTTTCCAATTCCTCCTCAGTGTTCCAATCTTTATTATCCCCAATTAAGACAGTGATTTACTCCTTATCTGTGGTGGTATTGAGTGTTTGGTTTGCTAACAAATGGAGTTACATTTCCGGAAGTGCACCAAAGGATATTTCCAAGCAATTCAAGGAACAAGGTATTTCAATTACTGGTAAGAGAGATATCTCTATCACCAAAGAATTATCTAGAATCATTCCTGTTGCAGCTGTTAGTGGAGCTTTTTCATTAGCAGTTCTTGCTATCGGAGGTGAGTTCTTAGGTGGTTTAAGTAAAGGTGTTTCTACCATTATTGGTGTTTCGTCTGCCTTTGGTATTTTAGAAGAGTTCATGTTTGAGTACCAACAAGCTGGTAACTCTCAATTCTCTGCTGCTTTTGGAGGCCAATAGACTCCATAGTTCATAGTTAAACCCACTAAGCCACTTCATGTTTGACCTATGTCAATTTAGGTGGTCGGATGTAACGTTACATAGCGATCATTAACATAATAAAAGTAATAAGTTCATCAATAGTAGAAGAATACCAAAGATTTCTACATAGTGCCAGTACAATTGAGTCGTTAATACAATTGAATCGTTTAATTCTTTGTGTAACTTATGTGTTATAATATAAAAAATAATGACTCCTGCGCGATTCGAACGCACGCATCTTTACGATAGTAGAACTTGAGTCTACCGCCTTAACCGCTCGGCCAAAGAGCCATTTGTTAATGAAAAAAGGGGGGTCAATAAGCAAGAGAGCAATTATGGTAGTCAAGCTGATGAGAGATTGAGGTTAATATGATTATGATAATTATTTTAAACTTGTTTTAGTAATAACTTTATCTCCTTAGATTTGTCATTACCATAATCATCTTAATTTATGGGAGTTGAGTTTTATATTTATGATAATTTGATAATTTTGACGATTTTGATAATTTTAAAGAAACCTATAGTTAATTCTAATACTCACGTCATTTTACTATCGTAGAGAATTAGTTTCAAGGTAAAAACACTATGAGTTATGTTGGTACATTTAATAACACTAGAATGTTCATCTTAATAAACTACTCTTATTTGATTAACCCTCATCACCATTATCATTTGCACCCTCTGCTTGTAGGTTATGTTTTATTGACAATATATTTAATTTAATTTAATTTAATTTAATTATTTACTTTTCATCAATTGACATATTCTTCAATTCATATTTATAAGTACTTACTCTATTATATATCTCAATTATATTATAGAAAAGTTAATGAACTGCTCATGAAGTCCGTCAGCCATGCAATTGATGCAAACTCCTATCAATTTCCACTGGCTTTATGGTTATCATAACAAGTAAATCTTGGCTTAGAATATCATCCATAGGCCGATCATCCAATCCTATGGTCTATAGTCGTACTCATCCAGCTTAGAGCTAACCTGTCTTCTCGAATCCACCATACCACCTGCAGACTGATCAACAAAGTTCTTGATACGGTCAGCTGGAGACACATCTCTTCTTCTCTGTAGACACATCTCTTCACCCTAAGCAGACACCATCACAATACCCACACGCGTTATGGTGTTATCCCAAACAGCCCTTCACTTTCATCGATGATTTGATCATAATGTTGTGAGCTCAAAGTTGTGATCTCTATCAAGTCCTGATTCCTTGTCGGCGGTGCTGCTGATACCAGATTTCTCATCATAATCATCACCACCATCGTTATCATTACACCCGACAGATACTCCGAGAACGTGCTGTACCGGTCCATTCCCAAGTTTAATTCCGTAATATACCTGCTGATCATTGTTATATTATCCTATAATTAATGCCATATTGAAATCTTATTGTTTAGCTAACTTTCTAAAGATCGTTGAATCTTCCTTGGTCTTCTAATTAGATGATCTTCTCCTTTTATATACTCTTAATAGATAATTTGATGTTTTCCATATGCTTATCTAATGTCGCTCTTTACTCAATAGGGTGCGGGAAATGGTAGAGAAGATTATGATTAAGGTTAAGGTTGGAATAAAGAAATGAGAGAAACGGGGCTCGGCAAGTAGAGAGCCCCCAAGGGAGGAGAGAGAATGGCAGAAAGAAGAGGGTGGAGAGAGAAAGAGGAGATCTCTGAAATATCAACTTTAAGTTATGTAATAGATAAAGCATTAACAAAGTATTAGTGAGGATTAACCAGAGAATTATACATATCAGAGATCAGTGACTAAATAAATCAGGCAGGTTGGTTATTAGATCATTATAATGCATTCATTATGGTAAGAGTTTCCACAACCATTAGACTGTAAAGAAGGTAGTAATACTAATGGTTATACTACCATTATAACTAACAGCTATACACAAATTTTTACACTCAAGAATTAATCCGTGATAGTTTAGTGGCTAGAATTACCGCTTGTCGCGCGGTAGACCGGGGTTC